>SJYV01016222.1:30861-102977 GCA_006410875.1 Neotragus pygmaeus | reverse complement strand
GGGGCAGGAGGAGAAGGGGACAACAGAGGATGAGATGGTTGGATGGCATCACTGACTTGATGGACATGAATCTGAGTGAACTCTGGGAGTTGGTGATGGACAGGGAAGCCTGGCATGCTGCGATTCATGGGGTTGCAAAGAGTTGGACATGACAAGCAACTGAACTGAACTGAACTGAAGAACCTTGGGCATTTATAGAGCAAATATAAAACTGTGAACAGTGGAGAAGAAAAGGCAGACTAGCGAAGGATCTTGGGACCCAAGGATGGCATGCTGTTCAGTACCTACAATTTTCTTTTTGCTTCTTATATCCTGAACTGAGTACTGGGGAAGCTGCAACCCCCAGAACAATGGGGACTGGATAAAAGGCTCCCAAGAAAAGCCTGTTCTTCCTAGCCAAAGAGATAGCCTAGTAAGACAGAAAACCTTTAGACAATACCTGCCTTACTCCAACCAAAAATCTTAGGGAAAACTGAAATCTCATCCCCAGCACTGTCAGCAAAGGCTGGGAGGGAGTCTAGACTGCCACTCTTGCCAGGTTCTAATGAGGTAGCCTGCTAAAACAGAAGATTTAAATCACATTAACAGTCTCATAATACTCAAAATGTCCAAGATGAAACTGAAATTCACTCATCATACTAATTAAGAGCCAGGAAAATCTCAACATGAACGAGAGAGTCAACAGACGCCAATACTTAGATAATACAGACATTAGAGTTATCTGACAAGGACTTCTAAGCAGCCATCATAGAAATGCTCCAGGGTTTTCCCAGTGGCTCAGGGGTAAAGAATCTGCCTGCAGCTCAGGAAGCACAAGAGACACAGGTTCAATCCCTGGGCAGGAAGATCCCCTGGAGAAGGAAATGGCAACCCGCCCCAGTATTCTTGCCTGGAGAATCCCCATGGACAGAGGAGCCTAAAATGGAGTCACAAAGAGTCAGACACAACTGAAGTGACCTAGCATGCATGCATAAAAATGCTCTAATGGACAATTATAATTGTGTTTAAAATAACCAAAAAGGTTGAAAGCTTTNGGAGAATCCCCATGGACAGAGGAGCCTAAAATGGGGTCACAAAGAGTCAGACACAACTGAAGTGACCTAGCATGCGTGCATAAAAATGCTCTAATGGACAATTATAATTGTGTTTAAAATAACCAAAAAGGTTGAAAGCTTTGCAAATAGAAGATATAAAGAATGACCAAATGGAAATTTTAAAATTGAAAAATACAATAACAACAACCAAAAGGTAAAACTCAATAGAAATGATATAGGAAATAATCAGTAAATATGAAGATAGACATTATAAATTAACCAAACCAAAAAACAGACTGAAAAAAAAAAAGAGAGAGCCTTAGGAACCTACAAGAATATAATGAAATATCTAACATTTGGGGCATCAGCATCTCAGAAGAAAAGGAGAAATAAGAGAGAGCTGAAGAAATAGTCAAAGAAATTATGTCTGGAATTTTACCAAATTTGGCAAAGAACAGATTCAAAAAGCTGAGTGAATCCCAAGTGGGATAAACTCAAAGAAATCTACATTCAGACACAGTATAATTATACTTTTGAAAAGTAGGGACAGAAAAAAAACATCTTGAAAGTAGCAAAAGAGAAATGACCCCTTACTTATAGGAAAAGAACAATTTGAATGACCGTGGATTCCCCATCAGAAACCGTGGACGCCAGAAAAAAAGTGACATGATAGCATTCAGATGAGGAAAGGAAACAACTGTCAATCCAGATTTCTATATCCATCAAATATATCCTGCAGGAATGACGGGAGGATCAAGATGTTTTCAGATGAAGAAAACTTAGGAGAATTTGTTTTCCTCAGAACTACCCTATAGGAATGGCTAAACGGAATTTTTCTAAACAGAAAATGTTGAAAGACGAAAACTTGGAACATCAGAAGACAGAACATGATCAGCAAAAACATGGGTAAGTACAATAGATCTTACTTCTCCTCCTGAATTTTCTAAACTAGGTTTGACAACATTAAAAAATTATAACAAACTACTTATGCTCCTTGCAAGCTTCAGAATCAGTTAAGAGTATGGATTTTCAAAATTATCTAGCAAGAACAGCTATATGATTTTGCAAGGCCCACTGCAAAATTAGAATGCAAGTTCCAAGTTTCTCAAAAAGCTATACACAGTATCATGACATGATCCAGAAATTCTTCTCCTAGGTATATAGCCAAAAGAATTAAAAGCAGGTACTTGAACAGATATTTGTACACCAGTGTTGACTGCAGCATTATTTTCAATAGCTAAAAGACAGAACCAACTCAAGGATTCCCCAACAGATAAACAAAATGTGGTATATACATGCAGTGGAATACTGTTCAGTCATTAAAAGGAATGAAACTCTAATAGATGCTTTAACATGTGTTAGATAAACCTTAAAAACACTATGCTAAGTGAAACAACCAGACACAAAAGGAAAAATAATGTATGATTCTATTCATATGAAATATCTAGAATAAGCAAATTCATAGAGGCAGAAAATAGAGGTTACTTTGTTGCTGGTGTTCAGTCACTAAATTATGTCCAGTTCTTTTTGACCCTATGAACTGCAGCATGCCAGGCTCCTATGTCCTCCACTATCTCCTGGAGTTTCCTCACATTCATGTCCAGTGAGCCAGTGATATTATCTAACCATTTCATCCTCTGTTGCCACCTTCTCCTCCTGCTGTCAATCTTTCCCAGCATCAGGGTCTTTTCCAATGAGTCAGCTCTTCACATCAGGTGGCCAGAGTACTGGNAGGCCCGTCCCAGCCCAGAGGCCACAACTACAGGAAGTCCCCTACGGAGGATTAATTTCTGTTCTGAGAGTGTGTTCGTTAAGTGCAATTTGTTTGTAAGCCCAACAAAGCTGGCCTAGGTACCCAGCTAACACAATCGGCTATATAGTACTGTCTTACAATACTTTTCTCACAAATAATATGTACAGGAAAAAACAAACACCCAAAATAAAACAGTTACTATTACAGAACCTTGAAAAGTACAGTAGCACAGTACAACAGCTGGCATACAGGGCTGGCTCAGATGGTCACGTCTTTGGAAGCTCACAGCTTGAAGGTTCGAATGTAGAGGACTTACTGGAGTGGTTTCCCCTTGCTTGCCTGTGCCCTTCCCAGTCCCCATCTCCAGCCTCCTCGTAGCGCCACAGCGGACCACAGCTGGAGATGCCCCTTGTCCACACCAGTTGGGAGCTGAAGGCGCACGGGCCGCATCCAGGAGGGTGTGGCTCCCGCCCACCTCCCTGTCGCAGCATGCTGCCCAGCCTCCTCACTTGGGGATGGTGAGCAGCGTGGTCTGTGACGTCACGTCCCAGATCTTGATGCTCCTGTCAAACGAGACGGAAGCCACCCTCTGGCTGTCGGGGTCAAAGCAGCAGGCAGTGAGCGACATCATGTGATGACCTGAGGCACAGGGAAAGTGACTTGATACTGGGCCACACGCCCCTGGGACACTGAGGTTGCTCCCCCAGACAGCGACAGTATAATAGCAACANACAGCTGGAGATGCCCCTTGTCCACACCAGTTGGGAGCTGAAGGCGCACGGGCCGCATCCAGGAGGGTGTGGCTCCCGCCCACCTCCCTGTCGCAGCATGCTGCCCAGCCTCCTCACTTGGGGATGGTGAGCAGCGTGGTCTGTGACGTCACGTCCCAGATCTTGATGCTCCTGTCGAACGAGACGGAAGCCACCCTCTGGCTGTCGGGGTCAAAGCAGCAGGCAGTGAGCGACATCATGTGATGACCTGAGGCACAGGGAAAGTGACTTGATACTGGGCCACACGCCCCTGGGACACTGAGGTTGCTCCCCCAGACAGCGACAGTATAATAGCAACACAACTCTGGTTTTCACAAGGAAGGGACTCTTCACCTGCACAGTCATTTCCTGAAGGCCTGCTGTATACCAGACCTTGAGCCAGGAGCTGTGCCCCCTTCCCCCTCAGAGGTCACAGGCAGACACCTCCGAGCAGGCAACAACCTGCAGCCAATGTCACAGCTGCAAACCAACGACAGGAAACCTGGCCCAGCCCTGAGAGATCGCTAAAAGCTATGGAGGGAAACGGGAAAGAAGGAGTGCTCTAGGCAGAAGGAACAGGGTGTGCCAAGGCTTGACATGACACAGCGTGAAGGCGCATGGTGAGCAGACATGGCTCAGAGTGTGAGGAGAGAGAGTACGAGGAGACACATCAAGGGAAAAATGCAAGCTGTGTGGCAGACACACATCACGGCTCCACAGTGATGAAAATAAACATTAAATGTATGTGGAAAGTAGTACTGTGTGAGTGTGTGTATAACACACACTCACAGGAAGACCCCCCAGCAATGTACTGTTAATGATAGGTACCTCCACAGATGAACCTCTTTGCTGGGCAGGAACAGAGACACAGACGTAGAGCCGGGACTGTGGACACAGTGGGGCAGGGGAGGGTGGAATGAACTGGGAGAGTAGCTCTTGCATATATACTCTACCACGTGTGAAATCGTTAGTGGGAAGCTGCTGTATAGTACAGGGACGTCTGCTTGGTGCCCTGCGGCTGCTGCTGCTGAGTCGCTTCAGTCGTGTCCAGGCGCCCCCGTCACTGGGATTCTCCAGGCAAGAACACTGGAGTGGGTTGCCATGTCCTTCTCCAATGCAGGAAGGTGAAAAGTGAAAGTGAAGTCACTCAGTCGTGTCCGACTCTTTGCGACCCCATGGACTGCAGCCTACCAGGCTCCTCCGTCCATGAGATTTTCCAGGCAAGAGTACTGGAGTGGGGTGCCATTGCCTTCTCTGGCTCAGTGCTCTATGATGACCTAAAAGAATGAGATAGGGGTGGGAGGGAGGCTCAAGAGAGAGTGGATATATGTAAACATACAGCTGATTCACTTTGTTGTAGAGCTGAAACTAACACAGCATTGTAAAGCAGTTATACTCTAGTTAAAAAAAAAATACTATCTCACAGTACAATTTTAAAAACACTTCTTCCATTGAACTTAAGGGATATAAAAATTCAAATCAGAAGAAATACTGTGGAAGACTAGAATAAATAAATTATAAGCACAGTTCTTTAAATTAAAAATAATCATAATAATAGGTCCCTCCAGGCTGCCCTTGTAGCTCAGTCAGTAAAGAATCTGCCTGCAATGCAGGAAACCTGGGTTCGATTCCTGGGTAGGGAAGATTCCCTGGAGAAGGAAATGGCAACCCACTCCAGTATTCTTGCCTAGAGAATCCCATGGAGAGAGGAGCCTGGCAGGCTACAGTCCATGGGGTCACAAAAGTCGGACACAACTTAGCATCTAAACCACCACCACCACTGGCGAGAAGACAGGCGGGCACAGGCGGGACTGTGTCTGACTCTGTGACTCTATGGACTATCACCGCCAGGCTACTCTGTCCATGGGGATTTTCCAGGCAAGAATCCTGCAGTGGGTTGCCATTTCCTCCTCCAGGGGATCTTCCGGACCAGGGATCAAATTCATGTCTCCTGCACGGAAAGCAGATCTTTTACCACTTTAGCCACTAGGGAAGCCCACGGCTTACACGCTTTCAAATTTTTTCCCAATAATTATATACGCTTTTATTTTTTTCTTCTGAGTTAACTGTTAACTCATGCAGTTGTAAGGATCAGAGAGACCCTGTATGCCTGTCACTCAGTTCCCCCCAATGGTAACCTCTTACACAATGATTGCACAGGATCACAATCAGGAAATGAACATTTGATCACTGTTTCTTTCAGGAGTTGCCATTCTAGTCTTTTTAATTATCTGAATTTGTTTTTTTATATGTGATAATTGATATTAATAACATTGCTAATCATCACTATTATAAAACACTAGAATAAATATGTGTGTTCTTAATTATCAGGGATTATTATTTTTATGGGCTTCCCTGGTGACTCAGTAGTAAAGAATGAGAAATGGGGGAAAATACACATAAAATGTTAAGAAGCCTGGAAAGAAAGAAAGTGAAGTCGCTCAATAGTGTCCAACTCTTTGCGCCTTTATGGACTATAGCCCGCTGGGCTCCTCCATCCATGGGATTTTTCAGGCAAGAATACTGGAGTGGGTTGCCATGTCCTTCTCCAGGAGATCTTCCCAATCCAGGGATCGAACCTGGGTCTCCTACACTGCAGGCAGACTACCATCTGAGCCACCAGGCAGGCCAAGAAGCTTGGTCTTCATTCAATAAAAGATGGGCTTTAAATGTCCATGTGAAACTGGAGCAGAACAATGTTTCATTTATTATAAGCACAAGACTGAGTGGAAAAGCCTTAACCAGTCTTGATTTTAATTGCCCATGTTTTTATCCATCAGGGCTTTCCCGATAGCTTAGTTGGTAAAGAATCTACCTGCACTGTGGGAGACCTGGGTGCGATCCCTGGGTTGGGAAGATCCCCTGGAGAAGGGAAAGGCTACCCACACCAGTACTCTGGCCTGGAGAACTTGGGTTCTACCCACTCCGGTATTCTAGCCTGGGTCACAAAGAGTCGGACATAACTGAGACACTTTCACTTCACTTTTATCCATCAATGTCCCATCTTTAATGACATGGTTCACAGCATTGCTGATGTACCAAATAAAACAATAAAGTCACTTTCATTCAAGTGACAGGTCACTGTTATCATAATAGAACAGAGCAGGGAGCCCACACAAACTCACCTTTGATGTGGGACACCGTGGTGGAGTCTTTCGCATCTATTATAAAGATTCCATGATCCACATCCAAGCCCAAGACCACGTATTTACCATCAGGGGAGAACTTAGCGGAGACTATGAAGGTTTCATGACCGAGCTTCCACTGAAATAGGGCAACAGTCAAAAGGTTTCTCTCTAGCCCAGTGTTCCAGCAGGACTTTCTGAAATATTCTATCTATGCACTGTTCAATACGCCAGCCACTGGCCACATGTGGCCACTGAGTTCTTGTAATAGACTAGTGCAAACAAGGAACTGAATGCTTATTTAGTTTTCATGAATTAATTTTTAATTAATACGTGTAATTAATGTGCGTCCAGGAGAGACGAACAAGGATAGGGGGCACCCAGCAGAATTGGCAGCACAGTTCTAGCAATGGCCAACGTGACTCTTGTTCAGTTTGGTAAACAAGCCCGCCTGGAAGACAAGGCTCTACAGTCCCAGCCCCTCAGGACAGAGAGCTACTCATTCTAGGAAAGGAAAATCTCTCTGTATGTTATAAATGATGGTATTGCTGTTGTGAAGCTTTTCAAATATGCTCCCCAACTCTTTGACAGTCCTCTCTCCACAAAAGTGAATATCACTCAGTCATGTCTGACTCTTTGCAGCCCCATGGACTGCAGCCCAGCTGGCTACTCTGTCCATGGAATTCTCCAGGCAAGAACAGTAGAGTGGGTGGCCATTACCTTATCCAGAGGAATCTTCCCATTCCAGCAATCAAACCTGGGACTCCAGGAATGCAGGCAGATTCTTTACTGTCTGAGCCACCAGGGAAGCCCCTGGTGGAGTCTAAGTACCCACCCCAAGGGTGTGAGCTCAACTCAGTGAGTTACTTCTTTGGATACAATATAGCAAAAGTGATAGTCTCTGACTCAGTTCAGTTCAGTGGGGCACTCTTAGCGACCCCATGAACCGCAGCACACCAGGCCTCCCTGTCCATCACCAACTCCTGGAGTTCACCCAAACTCATGTCCATTGAGTGGGTGATGCCATCCAGCCATCTCATCCTCTGTCGTTCTCTTCTCCTCCTGCCCCCAATCCCTCCCAGCATCAGGGTCTTTTCCAATGAGTCAACTCTTCACATCATGTGGCCAAAGTATTGGAGTTTCAGCTTCAGCATCAGTCCTTCCAATGAACACCCAGGACTGATCTCCTTTAGGATGGACTGGTTGGATCTTCTTGCAGTCCAAGGGACTGTCACAATAGAAACCAGGGCTTTCTCCAAAGGAAACATACAGATGATCAACAGGCACATGCAAAATGTTCAGCATCACTAATCACTGCTGCTGCTGCTGCTGCTGGTACAGCCCACCAGGCTCCGCCGTCCCTGGGATTCGCCAGGCAAGAACACTGGAGAGGGTTGCCATTTCCTTCTCCAATGCATGAAAATAAAAAGCGAAAGTGAGGTCGCTCAGTCGTGTCCGACTGAGAAATGCAAATCAAAACTACAATAAGCTATCACCTCACACCAGTCAGAATGGTCATCATCAAAAGGTCTACAAATAATAAATGCTAGAGAGGGTATGGAGAAAAGGGACCCCTCCTACATTGTGGGTGGGAATATAATTTGGTGCAGCCACTACAGATAACAGTAGGGAGGTTCCTTAAAAAACTAAAACTAGAGCTACCCTATAATCTAGCAATCCCACTCCTGGGTCTATATCTGCAAAAGATGAAAATTCTAATTCAAAAAGATGTATGTGGGACTCCCCTGGTGATCCAGTGGTTAAGAACCCACCTTCCAGTGCAAGGGATGTGGGTTTGATCCCTGGTCGAGGAACGAAGACCCCCCTTGCCTCAGAGCAACTAAGCCTGCACACCACAGCTACCAAGCCCACACGCTCTGGAGCCTGTGTACCACAACGAAAGACCCTGCATGAGACAACAAAGACTGCACACTGCAACTAAGACCTGTCATGGCCAAACAAACAGACAACAAAAAGATCCACGCACCCCGATGATCACAACAGAACTGTCCACAATAGCTATGACATGAACACAACTAAAGGCTCACTGATAGAGGAAGAGATAAAAAAAGATATGGCATGTATGTAAGATGGAATACTACTCAGCCATAAAAAAGAATGAATTATTGCCATTTGCAGCAACTTGGAGGACCTAGAGATTATTAATATCATACTAAGTGAAATAAGTCAGACAGAGCAAGACAAATATCATACGATATCACTTATTGTGGAATCTTAACAAAATGATCCAAAAGAACCTGTTTACAAAACAGAAATAGACTCGCAGACATAGAAAACAAGCTTATCTTTACCAAAGGGGAAAGTGGGAGTGGGATAATATCCTACAATGGAAAAGAATCTGAAAAAGAATATACGTGTTTATATTCATAAATATACACATTTATAATGTACACATACATGCACACAAATACATACCTGAATCACTTTGCCATATACCTGAAACACTGTAAACCAGCTATAACCACAAAAATTTTCTTAAAAAAGAAGGGAACCAGGGTTTCCTCCTGCCATCTCTTGAATCGCTTGCTCTGAGGGAGTAAACCGCCATGTCCTGAGGACACTCAAGCAACCTTATGGAGAGACTTGGGTACAGAGGAACCGAAGGCTCCTGCCAGCAGTCATCTTGGAAGGAGACCCTCAGCCTCAGGGAGCCTTCAGAAGACTGTAGCCCCAGATGACATCCTAACCATGACCTCACCAGAAACCTAAGCCAGAACCACTGGCTCACCTGCTCCAAAAGTTCTGTCACGAAACTCTGCAAGGACTTCCCTGGTGGTCCAGTGGTTGAAAGTCTGCCTGCTAGTGCAGGGAACACGGGTTCAATCCCTGGATTGGGAAGACCCCCATGCTGAGGGGCAACTAAGCCCAAGCACCACAACTACTGAGCCTGTGCTCTGCAGCAAGAGCAGCCACCACGGTGAGGAGCCCGCACAGCACAACCAAGAGCAGCCCCGCTCGCTGCGACTAGAGAAAGCTCATGTGCAGCAAGGAAGACCCAGCGCAGCCAAAATACGTTAACTGTTTTAGAAAAAAGAAACTGCGTGGCAGTAATTGCTTGTTGTTTGAAAATAAGTTCTGGGACAGTTTGTCAAGCAGCAGTGGATCACTAACTCAGCCCTATAGATGGCAAGTGGCATGCACATCCCATGCAACAAAAATAATAAAAGTACTAAAACAAGTTTACCGAAGAGAAGGAAGGGACTTCTCAGATGGTCCAGTGGCTAAGACTTCTCACTCTCAATGCAGGCAGCCTGGGTTTGATCCCTAGTCAGGGAACCAGAGCACACACGCCACAACTAAACATTCCACATGTTGCAACTAAGACCTGGGGCAGCCAAATAAATGAACAAATATTTTTTTTTAAATAAAAACATCCTGAGGAGAGTTTTTTTAAAAGAAGAGAAGGAAAAAGAGGTTAGAGACAAGAGCAGGATGTTTATGTTAAATGAAATAAGCATTTGGGAAAATGCTAAAAGTCAGGAGTAATCAATGATCGTATTTAACGACACTCTGTTGTCAGCAGAACATGTCATGTTGTCATGCTTGCCCGTGTTCATATGTAACATGTGTACAGGAAAAGAGACACCAAGATGTTAACTGTAACACTATTTTTTTTACACTTGGTTTCTCTTTCTAAAAATGTTTCACAATGAAAATAAATTGATCTTTGCACTAAAGAGAAAGGTTTTTTTTTTGTTTTTTTTTTTAAGGAGAGAACAGAGGAGAAAGGGAGAAAGGGAGAAGAGAGGTGACGAGAAGGGGTTGGGAGCAAGGCAGCGGGGATGGGGCAGGACACCCTGGGGAGCGCCTGGCTGCCCGGACACCAGGCAGGAGACAGAGGGATCCTGGGCCCGTTGGATGGATGGATGGATGGATGGATGGATGGTGGCCCCTTCTCAGATGGAGAACAGACTGGGAACCAGTGGCCTTGTCCTTTGGCCACGTGGCCTTCACCCAATGGCCTCAGCTCTACTTCCTGCCCCCATCAAAAGCCAGCATCCCGCAGGGGAGGGTCTCTTTCCCCATGCAGTTCTCTCAGTCTGTAACGTCACCTTCCCTACCCTCTGCCCCCACCTCTGCTTCTTCCCTTATACCCATCCTCCCCATCCCTGAAGCAGAGCCCTCCTCTGCCTGCTTCAGGTAGCTTCCCTTCCCTGAAGCCCACCATCCATCACGTTGGGTCCCTAAGAAAATTTTCCTTTCCCAGAAGGTTGGCTACTCTTTCCAATCCACGACCAACTCAAGGCCACCTAAGGCCCAGCAAAGAACCTGTGTTGTAGGCAGGGAAGGAGAGGGTGAGATGAACTGAGAGAGCAGCATTAACATATATATACACTACCATCTGTAAAACAAAAGCTGTCAGGAAACTGCTGTACAGCACAGAGATCTCAGCTCAGTACTCTGTGATGACCTGAAGGAGTGTGATGATGGACGGGGGCAGTGGGAGGAAGGCTCAAGAGGGAGGGGATATATGTTTAAATAGAGCTGATTGACATCACTGTACAGCAGAAACTAACACAACATTGTAAAGCAATTATACTCCAATTAAAAAATTAAAAACAAACAAAAAACAGAAGAACCTGGTGCTGTGACATCCCACCAGGGCAGAGCATACATACCAGCAGCTTGCCTGTTTCAAGGTCCCAAGCCCTCACTGTTTTGTCGTAAGATGCTGCAACGATTCTGGAAAGAAAATGACCAGTCTTAACGACCCAGACTATTACGGCTGGGGTTTCTAAGAAAGATCAAATATTTAACAGACAGTTTCTACAGTTTAGGACCAAGATTGCAAAAAAATACTTAAATCTTTCTAAAGCCATGTCATGAGGCCCCTGGAGAACTGAGGATTCTCAGTGAAAACAGAAAGATCCTAACACAGAAGGCACCGTGATACCATTCTCTTCCTTAATCCTTTAATCGGCCACCGAAATATGTCCTTTTCTATCTAGGGTATTAAAGGTATCATTTCTTCTGTTCTGTAATTGACTTCTTTTAGAAGGATAGCTACAACTCACAAGGATCAATCACTTCTTCCACTGATTTCACATCTTTTTTTTTTTTTNACGATCCTACGGGCATCCTGGCCAAAAAAACAAAACAAAAACAGCAGTGTAACAAACTCAATAAAGACTTTAAAAATGGTCCACATCAAAAAAATCTTTGAAAAAAAATGTGTCCACAACTTTTCAGGATAAGCCGAGGTGGAAAGTCCCCTTGAAACAAACGCTATTAGCAAGACAATGAATTTCCAGAAAGACCCTGCATTGTTATGTGAAATTATGATGCCTGGTTGGGAGAGCTTTTGGCCTGACCAGACCAGGCCTGGGACAATTCTCCCTGATATGCAGAGACCAATTCTCATTAAGACCACAAGCCTGCTGGGAGGCAAAGGGCTCTGTGTCAGGGGTCCCCAGGACCACACTGACGACTGATGATTCTCCAGGATTCACAGGACTCAGAATACAGGCATGCTCACAGCTAAGATTCACAGCAGCCAAAGGACATAAAGCAGAATCAGCAAAGGGAAGGGCGCATGGGGCGAGGTCCAGGGAAAACCAGGCACTGCTTCCGAGAGTCTCTCCCTAGTAGCGTGGAAACATACACACTACGGTATGTAAAATAGATAGCCAATGGGAATCAGCTGTGTGACTCAGGGAACTCAAACAGGGACTCTGTAACAGCCTAGAGAGGTGGGAAGGGGTGGGAGGTGGGAGGGAGGTTCAAGAGGGAGGAGACATATGTATAACTATGGCTGACTCGTGCTGATAAATGGCCAATGCAATATTGTAAAGCAATTATCCTTCAGTTAAAAATAAATAAATCTTGAAAAAAGAGTCTCTCCCCGTGGGTAGCATGGGATGTACTTAGCTCCTTTAGCAACCAGTCATAACTACACATGTCAGATGCTGTCTTCTAGGGAGGTGCCCCTGAGCCTCGGGAGCCAGATTTTTACTGGGGTCTGGCCACACAGGTATCACCCACATGGGTTGCACAGTCTAGACACAGCGAGCCCCCTGGATCATTTCGGGAAAGATTCATATGATTGTCGGACACTGTTTACCAGTGAAGTTCCCAGATGCCAGCCAAGGCCAGCCTTGCCAGCGGGTCTTTGCAGGGACTGCAGCCTCAGACCACCTGTGCAAACTCTTTTCTGCACAGATCCAGTCCCTCAACCCCTGTTCCATGAGACTCTAAACAGCCGGGTACTTAATCAAAGCCCCTTGGTAGGAAAAGATCCCAAAGAGGAACTCATGGGGGCAGGACACATCCAGGCCAGAGGCTCAGCTCATCAGCCTCATGACTTGGGAAGAAATGACTGGCTCTGATAGCTGGTGATCCAGCCTCCCTGGATGGTGTGTGTTACTCTAGAGAAAAATATGTGTCTGGGGGCTTCCCCTGTGGCTCAGCTGGTAAAGAATTCACCAGCAATGCAGGAGACCTGGGTTCGATCTCGGGGTTGGGAAGACCCCTGGAGAAGGGAAAGGCTACCCACTCCAGTATTTTGGCCTGGAGAATAGGGTTGCCAAAAAAAAAATGTGTCTGGAAACTAAAAAAAATGATCACTGTGGGTCCTGAGGATGAGGCCCACTGCAGTCTGTGGCCTTAGCTCTGTGCCAGCCAACGGCAGCACTAGAACAGAATGAGGTCTATGGGGCTGCACAGGTTCAGTGCTCGATAGTGCCACCATATGGCCAAGAGGGGAAATAGCAATCGCAGATTGATAACCCTCTTGGAAAATGAGCACTGCCGAGAATTATTTGGCAGAAGAGCCACATGGCAATAGAGCCAGAGGTTGCCAGTGAATTCCAAAAACAGTGGAAATGCCTATGTTTTGTACTGAATGTTTCTTGAAATAACTGGGCCTTTGGCTAGGGGTATGGGAAAACAAATAGAGACAGTTACCCCTTCACTTGGCATTTAGGACCAGGAACTCTTTTTGTGGATTCAGATCATTTAAGTTGGTTGGTTGGACTTCGAATGAGTGGTGAGAAAGTGGTCCTAATAAAGGAGGTGAGACCGTGTTTGTAGCCCATGTTTACTGTCGTTATATAAACAGTTTTACTGTGTGGTCTCAATTTCATAAATATGTGTATACATATTTAAACAGGATAAAGAAACTACACTCCAACCTTTTCACGTCAGTTTACTCACAGTTCACAGAATGATTTTTTTTCTTTGTGTTTTTATGTTTTTTGGTGATAAAGCCATCTTCATAATATGAGAAAGACTAACAAAGTGGTTTTTTTCTATAATGACTGAAAAGAGATGTACCATACTAGAGGACGATTGGGTGTAAGATAAGGATAACTTTTTCCCCCACTTCTTCATACACTGATGGACTTTCTAAATTATTCACAATGATCTTCAGTTAGGAGAAAGGGAGCTTTTTAAAAGCTTAAGCCAGGGGACTTCCCTGGTGGATCAATGGTTAAGACTCCACACCCCCAATGCAGGGCGCCCAGGTTTGATCACTGGTCAGGGGACTAGATCCCACATGCTGCAACTAAAACCCAGTGCAGCCAAATAAATAAATGAATAAAAGGCTAAGCTAGGTGTTTGGGTTTGTGGTAGGTTTGAGAGGAAAAACAGTGATGAGAGTGGGAGAGAGTAGAGAAAGGCAAGGAGACTTTTTCCAAAGATACCTCACAGGCAAGGGCCTGGGGAAATTCAGGGAGCATATTACCACCCAGGGTCAAATATCTGGTAGGTCCCTAATGTGGGGTTCCCATCCAGGGAGGCTGCATGGTAATGACTTGTCACCTCCTGAGGGAGGGCTCGCCCAAGAGCTGTACCTGGGGCAGGGAGAGCCATGGGAGGAGCCAGGAGCAGAGACAAAGATGGAGAAAAGCGAGCCAGGAGCAGCAAAGGGGACCCGCTGGAGGGGCAGCCAGGGCAGAGAGACCAGAGAACTGGGTGATTTTGCAGCTAGGCCTGAAGGTATGCAGGAGGGCAGGGGGTGGAGTGATTTTGCAACTAGGGGTGAAGGTATGCAGGAGGGCAGGGGTGGAGAGGGAGCAACTGGAGAAGGTACCTGGCACAAAGTGGCAGGGCTGTGAGCACGTCAGGGGTGGAGGGGCTTTGGACAGGTTGAGGTGACTGCATCCTGGAAGGAACACGGAGTAGGCAGGAAGCAAGGGCAGTGAGGCTGCTGTGGGGAGTCAGGGATGTCTTGATGGATGGTCCCTAATACTGGGACAGCCAGAAAAAACAGGCAGACTTCCCCTTAGAGAGAGAGAAACGCTTTGGCCAAAATAGACAGAAACCCCTGGGAGTCTTTCCACTGACTCTGAAGGTGAGAAGAACACGAGAACAATCTGGAGATGGTAAAGCAAAATGCACACTTAGAAAGTCACCAACCTCCCTCCCCATAGGTGATGACAAGCAACAGAAGCCCCCTTGCTCCTAGGCCTTCTCAGTCATCCTAGAGGACTAAGAAAGGGCCTGGGGTTTCCAGAGGAACCAGTGGCTTTCCTAGCAAGATCATGGGGCTGGGTGGAGGCAGCGGTGGATAAGGGCCACAGAAGAGAAGGGAGTGGGTGTCTGTAGAGACTTGGAATGGGCCAGGCAGGCCCTGGAGCAGCCCCAGCTCTCAGCGGATCCTGAGGGGCCTGGGGAAGTTCAGGGAGGCCCAGGCGGTCATGTGATATCTGGTGGGTCCCTAATGTGGGGCTTGAACTATCTGGAGAGCTCCCAAACCCTCCTGGCGAGTCTTCCTGGTTTGGTACCCACCAAGACCCAAAAGTTGTTCCTCTAAGGGGATCTGGAAGGTGAGGAGCTAACCTCTACCTAGTTGCTCAAACTGGAACCCAGGAATCAGCCTTAACTCACTCCATCCTGTCTCCCTCCTGCTCCTGATGCCAGAGGAGATAGCAAAACTCCGAACTGACTGTCCTCCCCAGGGGGCCAGCCTCACCAGGCAGTCATCTGCGGAATGGCTCCCGATGGTCATTGCCATCTCCCAGCCCTGATACCTCCTCATCTTCTCCTGAGTGACCAGCAGTGCATCCAAGCAGGCCCGCCAGGGTCTGCTGGCTCTGCCCTGAAGGCTTTGAAAGAGATCACAGTGGCCACCTGTCTACAGCCTCGTCTGACCATCACATCCCTGTTCCTGCAGCCCTGCCCCTGCATCTTACAGCACTGACCTACTCTCTGGCCGGCCTCTCCCAATCGCCCTTCCCGGGCAGGTCCCGGGTTTGGCCACTTTTCTGTCCTCTTGTGATCCCCCAGGCCTGGACATACCATCTCTGTGGATGGAATTGAATATTCCAAGTGAGATGGTGTCCCAGAGAGAGGACACAGCTCGGAGACCCTCAGGCACAGCCTCCAGCAAAAGCTGGCGAGCTCCGGTCCAGTGGTCTCCACCCCTGCTCCCGCTGTTTCCAAGTCCGCAGGCTGACAGCAGCCACACTAACTTCATCTCTCTCAGTGACTTAACACTAGAGTGAGCCTTCATTTTGCTTCTTCTTCTTGCACTTTGTTCAGAAAGGCTTCTCCAAATCTTTGGGATCCTTGAATGTCTGGGAACTCAGTACTCAGAAAATTTCATAAGAGGTGACATAAGCTTACGGGATGTTTTGGCTCCACCGAACACAGGGCCACCTACCCACAGCTTCACGGTGCAGTCGTAGGAGCCACTGAGGACCTTAGTGTCATCCACACAGAAGTTACAGGAACTCACAATGTGCTCATGGCCCCTCATAATTTTAAATGGGATCTGAAAAAAGGATAGACTGAATGAGTTCAGAAGGCTGCAGAATACCAGATCAATATTTTTTAAATCAATAGCATTCTTATACACTTGTAATGAACAATACAGAAAAAATTAAGAAAAAATTACATTTACAAAAGCATCAAAATAAGAATAAATTTAATCAAAAAGTGTAAAAATTATACAATGAAAATTACAAAACATTGTTGAGAAATTTTAAGACTTAAATAAATGGAAAAGCATCCCATGTTCATGGATTAGCAGACTTACTATTCCTATGAAAATACTCTCCAAAGTGTTTATATGAATACATTTGTTTATTTATTTATCATGTATTGAACATCATTCTTCTGGTAGACTTCTTTTCTGAAATTGACAAGCTGATCCTACAACTTATAAAGAAATTCAAGGGAAGCAGAAGAGGCAAAACAGTTTTGAAAAGGAACAAACATAGCGGACTCACAATTTCCAATTTCAAAACAATGTTCAAAACATACAGACAGTAATCACGACAGTGTGGTACTGGCATAAAGATAGACATACGGATGGATGTACTGGCGCTGAGAATCCAGAAATAAGCACTCATAGTTTAAGGTCACTTGATTTTTAGCAAGGGTGCCAATATAAATAAAAGGGGAAAGAAAAATCTTTTCAACAAATTGTGCTGGAACAAGTGAGTATCCACATGCAAAGGAATGAAGTTGGACACTTACCTCATACCATATACAAAAATTAACTCAAAATGGATCAAGACCTCAAAGTGAGTGCTAAAAATTACAAAGCTCTTAGAAGAAAATATGGGTGTAAACCTTTGTGGATTTGCAGTGACCTCTTAGATATGGCAAAGAAACCACAAGCGGCAGCGATGACAATGATAAAGTGGACATTATCGAAACTAAAACTTTTGTGCCTCAAGTGACACCGTCAAGAAAATAGCAAACAATAAACAAAAAGAAAAAAAATTTAAAGGAAAGTCAAAAACAACTCACACAATGGAAGAAAATGTCTGCAAGTCATATATCAGATTAAGAATTTGTATATGGAATACATAAAGTACTCTTAAAACTCAACAAGAAGGAGACAAGCAATACAAATTAAAAATAGGCAAAATATTTTAATAGGCATTTCTCCAAAATAGGTATGCAAATTATCTACAAACACATGGAAATATGCTCAACATCATAAACCATTAGGGAAATGTAAATCAAAACCATACTGAGCTAAGAGAATAAATCCTGAGTGTTCTCATCACAAGGAAAATATTTTTAATCTATTTCTTTAATGTTGTTTCTGTATGAGATGATGGATGGTCACTAAACTTTTTATGGTAATCATTTCATGATGCATGTAAGTCAAAACATTATGCTGTATACCTTCAGCTTATGCAATGCTGTATATCAAGGATACCTCGATAAAACTAGGTTAGGCACATTCAGTGACAGTACCTAAATATAAAAAACAGAACAAACCAAACAAAGAAACATATTGAGGACTTTCCTGGTGGTCCAGCGATAAAGAATTCACCTGTCGATGCAGGGGACACAAGCTCAGTTTCCAGTCTGGGAAGATTCCACGTGCTGAGGGGCGACTAAGCTGGCGCTCCACAACTGCTCAGCCTGCACTGTAGAGCCCGCGAGCTGTAGCTACTAAGCATGCGAGCTGCAGCTACTGGTGCCCGTGGGCCCCAGAGCCCCCGCTCTGCACTGAGAGACGCCACCACAATGAAAAGCCTGCACACCACAACTAGAGAGCAGCCCATGCACAGCAGTGAAGACCCAGCACAGCCAAAAACAAATAAATAAAAATTACAGGGCTGCTATATAGATCAATCTAAAAGCAACCCGTTACATGCATCTGCCACAAATATCTAAAAAATAAAAAGAAACATATTGAGATGCCACTTCATACCTAGAACAATGTCTATAATCAAAAAAAATCAGATAATAACAAGAATTGATAAGAATGTGGAGAAATCAGAACTCTCATATATGGCCGCTGCTACTGCTGCTAAGTTGCTTCAGTCATGTCCGACTCTGTGTGACCCCATAGACGGCAGCCCACTAGGCTCCTCTGTCCCTGGGATTCTCCAGGCAAGAGTACTGGAGTGGGTTGCCATTTCCTTCTCCAATGCATGAAAGTGAAAAGTGAAAGTGAAGTATATATGGCTAGTGTGATGTAAAATCATGCAGCCACTTTGGAAAATAGTTCAGCAATTCTTCAAAAATTTAAACACGTGTGTTAACTTATGATGCAGTAGCTTTACTCCTAGACTTGCAGCTAAGAAAAATGAAACCATATGTCCAAACTTTAACATGGGCCTTCATAGCCATATTAGTCATAATACCAAAACTTGGAAACACCACACACCCATGGTCAACTAATCTTCAACAAAGAAGGCAAGAATATATGGTGGGGAAAAAACATTCTCTTCAGCAAGTAGTGTTGGGAAAGCCAGACAGTTGGATGTAACTCAGTGAAATTAGACCACTGCTTCACACCGTACACAAAAACAAACTCAAAATGGCTTGAAGACTTCAATATAAGACATGACACCATAAAACTCCTAGAAGAAAATGGGCAAAACATTCTCTGACATAAATCGTATCAATGTTTTTCTTACATCAATCTCCCAAGGAAAAAGAAAAAGTAAGAACAAATAAATAGGACCAAATCAAGCTTATAAACTCACATTCATAGCAGCATTATTTACAATAATGAAGGCATGAAAGCAACTTAAGTGTTCATCGACAGATGAACGGAAAAAGAAGATATGGTACAAATATGCAGTGGAATATTACTCAGCCATAAAAATGAATGATTTAATGCCATTTGCAGCAACTTGGACAAACCTAGATCTCATCAGACTGAGTGAAGTAAGTCAGAGAAGGACAAATATATGCTATCACTTATATGTTAAATCTTGAAAAAAATGATACAAATGAACTTATTTATGAAACAGAAACAGACTCACAGAGAACACAAACTTACGGTCATCAAAGGTGAAAGGAAGGATAAGGATAAATGAGGAGTTTGGGATTAGCAGATACATACTATTATATATAAAATAAACAGCAATTACAATAGCACACGGAACTATACTCAATATCTTGTAATAAACTATGGTGAAAAAGAATTTGAAAAAGAATATATACATACAGAATACACATATTCTAAATATATGTATTTTGAATCACTTTGCTCCACATTGGAAACTAACACAATGTTGTAAATCAACTACACTTCTATTTTTTAATAATTGAAAAGAAAAATTGGAAGCACTTCAAATGTGCATCCACTGATGAATGAATAAATAAAATGAGGTATATCCATACAACAGAATATGCAATACAAAGGAAATGAAGGACTTCTTTCTCCTGATCTGGCATGTGAAAAGCTTGGAAGTCCCCACTCCATTCTCACGACAAGGAAAGAACTGAACTGAAAAATCTCTTAGATCCATAAAAGAAGTGAGGTCACAAGCCAAATGGCTGTCCCCCAGATTGGAAAGACAGGGAGGCAAATACAAAGAATTCCAAGTTACCAGAGGAGAAATTCAGAAGCAGCAACTTCCGTGGGAACCATTGCCGGGATAGGGAGTCCTGAACTGTAATTGACCAATTGCTGGAGGCGCAGGTATGGATAACTCTGAGAGTTAAAACTCCAAAGGGGAATCCAGTTATGGATCTACAAAAAAATCCACAATTTTGTGAGTGTTGCCTCCAGGAGCAGTCCTAATCCTCACAGTGAAAACAAGAAAAAGATTCCCTTGTGCTTCCAGCAGGGAAAAGGAACCATTTTGAATATGCCACAGCATCTTGTTCTTCTTAAGTTCTGCCCTCAAGAGAAACTAACCAGAGTCTAACCTGCTCAGATTTTATCAGAAATCAACTGACCAGGGGAAAGAGAAGTACCCAACCCTTAGCAAGCTCTAGCCATCCTATACCATGTAAAAGTGAAGGGTGGGGGTTTCAGACTAAAAAGCACGTGTGAGGTTAACAATATAGAGGCACAAGTTCACTAAAAGACAGAAGCCTGATCATAGGGCTATAGAATGCTTCTCTGTTGTAAAGTAATTAACCTCGAATTAAAATAAATTTATATTAAAAATAATAATAATAAAATAAATTATTAAAAGAAAAGAATGTTTCTCTGTGGCCTACACCTAATAATCACATTACTAAAGGCTGGTTGATAGCAGTTCATTTTACCTAGTAAATCACATCTGGCTATCAAGAAAAAATTACAAGAAACACTAAGAGGCAGAAAACAGTTTCAAGAGAGAGCACAAATATAACATCAGTACCAGACTAAGATGTGGCAGAGATGTTGGAATTATCAGACGAGGAATTTAAAACAACTCTGATGATATTGGAAGGAATGATGCTAAAGCTGAAACTCCAGTACTTTGGCCACCTCATGAGAAGAGTTGACTCATTGGAAAAGACTCTGATGTTGGGAGGGATTGGGGGCAGGAGGAGAAGGGGACGACAGAGGATGAGATGGCTGGATGGCATCACGGACTCAATGGACGTGAGTCTGAGTGAACTCCGGGAGATGGTGATGAACAGGGAGGCCTGGCGTGCTGCGATTCATGGGATCACAAAGAGTCGGACACAACTGAGCGACTGAACTGAACTGAACTGATGATATGCTAAGGGCTTTAATGAACAAAGTAGACGGTCATGCAAGAACACATGGGTAATGTTAGCAGAGAGATGAAAATTCTAAGAAAGAACCAAAAAGAAATGCTACAAGTCAAAAACACCATAACAGAAACGATGAATATCTTTGATAGGCTTATTATGATTCTACACTTGGCTGAGGAAAGAATCTCTGAGCTTGAGAATATCTCAATAGAAAACTTCAAAACTGAAAAGCAAACAGGAAAAAGACTGGGGAAAAAAAAACAAACCCAGAACAGAGCATCCAAGAACTGTGGAACAACTAACTACAGGAGGTATAACATATNCAAGTTATTTGGCCTCTTTTTATATGCTAATTTCCTAATCCCTCTCTATCTGTAATTAATTAAGTTTTCCCCAAGGACGCCGACTCCGTCTCCACCTTCAAACCCTGGATCCACCGGGGCTGGACCCCGGCAAACAAGAATGGGAAAGCGACCACCCTGCTCCCATACGACTCCTTAGGTAAGTCAGACTCTCCTTATCTGAACCTAGCTTGCTTTACCACAAAACCAGAGAAAAGCCTTCACTTTTCATTTCTTTTTTAAAAGTTTCAGGGAATGAAAATCAAGAAGAAAATAGAAAAATGCCATTTTAATTAAACTGTACAGTCTGAATTTCTTTCTCTGACACTAACAGAAGTTAAAAATAGAAATCAATTTCAGCAAACTTCCAAGGCAGGCTTTGAATTGTCAAGGTTTAAAAAAAAAATTATTTCACAGCATGAATTTACATATAAATATAATCTATACAATGTATTAACTGAGTGATCAATGAACTTCCATCCTGGAGGAGATCTGATATTGGGATAGCCAGGGGCAGAATTCAATTACTGCCTCCTTAGTGGAAGACGCTTCAGCCTGGAAGAGGAAATAAAAGAGAGTTAGATACAAATAGAAAAACTAGATGGTTCAGTGGGGGAGGAATATGAAAACGCCAGGCCTTTCCCTGAATCAAAGTGGCACAAAATACAGAGAGTGACCCATACCATGAAAGAAAGCAGCATTTAATCTGCACTCTTAAGATTCTGTTTCCCCCAAAACACAAAGAGACTCACTCTACCTCTTATGCTAAAGATCCATTTATAAAAGCAAGTTCTAATCCTGGTTTCACTTACCTATCTCATGTATGGTCCTTGGGAAGGAACTAAAGAAACAAAAAACCATGCTTGCTCTGGGGCCAAAAGCTCCTGAGCTGCCAGTCTTAAACTCAGCTTTGAGCACACAAGAATGCTCATGGCAGCTCTAACTCACCAGGCAGAGCTGGGTCACCCTCACTCTAGATCCTTGCTCCACAGCCCCAACTGGCACACCAAAGGNCTCTGGGGCCAAAAGCTCCTGAGCTGCCAGTCTTAAACTCAGCTTTGAGCACACAAGAATGCTCATGGCAGCTCTAACTCACCAGGCAGAGCTGGGTCACCCTCACTCTAGATCCTTGCTCCACAGCCCCAACTGGCACACCAAAGGCCCCCAACAACGGGACAGAAGAATATTCTGTGGTGTATCCTATTAAGGAATACTCCATGGCAATGAGAATGAACCAGTCGTTACTAGGACAGTACGGAGGAATCCCGCAGGCCAGATCCAAGAGCTCCTAGTACACAGGTTCCTTAAATAAATCTCAAAAACAAGCAAGAGTAATCAGTAATGACAGAAGCCAGAATGGTTGCCTTTGGGGCTAGGGGTGGGGATCGTAAGTGAGCAGGGGTTTCTGGAGTGCTGGTTTAGTCCTTGATCTAGGTAAATTCAGGTAGTGAGAATGCATGGAACAATGAGCTTATGATGTGAGTGCACTAAAGAGGGTACTCCACTGTATGATTCCAGGTCTGTGAAATTCTAGAATGGGCAAAGCTAACTTAGAGGGACAAGACGCAGATCAGTGTCTCCTGGGGAGAGGAAGGAGATGGGGGAGGCAGGGTGGCAGACTGCAATGCCATCTAGAACTAGGCCATACCATCACTGAACAAAAGCATCAGGGGCCCTTGACAAGAGTGAGACCTCAGTCAGGTGCTGGGGATGCAAGTAAGACCCATATGGTTGTGACCCTCAAAATGCTTCTTGCAGGAGGGACTTCCCTGGTGGTCCAGTGGTTAAGAACCAACCTTGTGAGGCAGGGGATGTGGGTTTGATCCCTGGGTCCAGGAACTAAGATCCCACATGCTGCAGAACAACAAAGCCCCTGTGCCACAACCAGAGAGTCCATGTGCTGCAACAAAAGATCCTGCATGCTGCAATCAAGACCCAACTCAGCCAAACAAACAAA
This sequence comes from Neotragus pygmaeus, assembly GCA_006410875.1. Classification (NCBI taxonomy): domain Eukaryota; kingdom Metazoa; phylum Chordata; class Mammalia; order Artiodactyla; family Bovidae; genus Neotragus; species Neotragus pygmaeus. Next base: position 79,642 of record SJYV01016222.1, on the reverse strand, counting down.
AGAATAAATGGAAAAAAAGAAAAAGCGCCCCTTGCAGGAGACAGATGCAGACAAGTAATACAGAGTGGAGTGAGACACAAAAGATGGACAGGCCCCCGTCTCTCTGTGGAGAGTCTAGGAGGCTTAGAGTTGGAGAGCTACGGAAACTATACCTTTAATAACCACGAGAATAATATTTAAATACAGTTCACATCTCTGCCCCTGCCTTTCCCCCATCCCAGGCCCTGCCTCAGTGATAAGTGCTCTCAGGAGTATAAGAACCCCTCCTCCAGTCCTCTTCTCTGCAAAGATGTACATACAAGTGTACACGGAGAAATCCAAAGGAGTGAGGATGAGAGTACCAACTGTATACACTATTCTGTAGCTTTTGGCCACTTATTGTTAAGTTTCAGGTGCCAATCAGCAAGCAGCCCATGTTTTCTGACTGCTATGCTCGGCACACTCCACCACACCTTCTGGATGGGCATCAAGAGGCTTCCACGTGTGCAAGTGCCTCTGCAGGAATGACTCTACGTGGCCCCAAACAGTCAAGGGTGATGATATCAGGTGTCGGTAACAGCCTCTCTGGGCCTTGTTTTCCCTGCCTATGAACTGAGGGGACACGAGTCACAGGGTGTGTGGGGATTAACGGAGCCCACACCCACGTGGGTGCCTCACAGTGCCTGGCCCATCAGATCAGCACTGGCACGTGCCTTGAGAAAAGGGAGACATGAAACGGCACAGCTGCTTCAGGGGGCTCTGGATTAAACTGAAATGCTCATATCTTTGTGTTTTTGAACCATGAGAATATCCTGTCTAATGGGAAGACATAAATGAAAAAGAACATGGGGTTGGCACTTGTCTTTCCAGATAGCAAAATAACCATAAGCCCATAGGAATTAAAACAGAGTGGACGGGCTTCCTTGGTGGTCCAGTGGTTAAGATCTGCCTTGCAGGGGACACCAGTCCGACCCCTGGTGCAGGAATATTCCACATGCCTCGGAGCAACTAAGCCTGTACACCACAACTACTGAGCCTGTGCCCTAGAGGCGGGGAACCACGGCTACTGAGCCTGTGCCCGAGAGGCGGGGAACCACGGCTACTGAGCCTGTGCTCTAGAGGCTGGGAACCACGGCTACTGAGCCCATGCTCCGTAGAACCCATGCTCCACAACACGAGAAGCCTGTTTTGCCTCTCTTCATCCTGAGCCCACAGCTGGACTTCCCCTACCCAGTCCTGGGGTGGACAGCAGGGTCATCGAGCTGCCCTGGGCTATGGGCTGGAAGGGAAGAGAAGCCAGGACTTGCAGGCAAGGCCGTAACAACCTCCAGAACCATCTTCCAATCCACTCCCCTCCTCTGAGGGTCACATGCTACAGTGGAACAAACCGGGATCCTGAGTAACTTTCTCAATCCCAGTGATGCTTCGTTGGCTGAGCCACTGGGATTCAGGGGTTCTTTTAAATCACAGCTCGTTTACTCACTCTTACTGATATTTACAGCTGGCCATCTATCTGGAGAAAGTTAAGTTGGATGCCTAAACTACTCTGTTCACAAAAAAGGGAAAATAAAACAACTTAAATAAACTAAATGAAAACAAAACTGAAAAAGCATGAGGACAGCCTACATACACATACAAAATCTTACATTAGGGAAGGCCTTTAAAAGACAAAATGTAGAACACACCACCATCACCACCAAAAAAAACTAGGAAATTGAGTGTACCAAAAATTAAAGCTTCTATTCAACAAAAGTCATATAACAGGTAACACTCTAGAACACAAAGGATGACTATCCAGAATTATTTTTTAGTTTCTAAAAAAGTTTTTATAAAATTTTAAATGTTAAAAAAAAGGGGGGGGGGTGTTACGGGGATACTTCTCTGGCAGTCCAGTGGTTAAGACTCTCTGCTTCTACTGCAAGGGTCACGGGTTTGCTAATACCAGACCACCTGACCTGCCTCCTGAGAAATCTGTATGCAGGTCAAGAAGCAACAGTTAGAACTGGACATGGAACAACAGACTGGTTCCAAATCGGGAAAAGAGTAAGGAATACGTCAAGGCTGTATACTGTCACTGTGCTTATTTAACTGATATGCAGAGTACATCATGTGAAATGCTGGACTGCATGAAGCACAAGCTGTAATCAAGATTGCCGAGAGAAATATCAATAACCTCAAATATGCAGATGATACCACCCTTATGGCAGAAAGTGAAGAAGAACTAAAGAGCCTCTTGATGAAAGTTAAAGAGGAGAGTGAAAAAGTTGGCTTCAAGCTCAACATTCAGAAAACTAAGATGATGGCATCTGGTCCCATCACTCATGGGAAATAGATGGGGAAATAGTGAGAACAGTGACAGACTTTATTTTGGGGGGGCTCCAAAATCACTCCAGATGGTGACTGCAGCCATGAAATTAGAAGACGCTTGTTCCTTGGAAGAAAAGTTATGACCAACCTGACAGCGTATTAAAAAGCAGAGAAAAAAAAAAAAGCAGAGACATTACCTTGCCAACAAAGGTCTGTCTAGTCAAGGCTATGGTTTTTCCAGTGGGCATGTGTGGATGTGAGAGTTGGACTATAAAGAAAGCTGAGCACCAAAGAATTGATGCTTTTGAACTGTGGTGTTGGAGAAGACTCTTGAGAGTCCCTTGGACTGCAAGGAGATCCAACCAGTCCATCCTAAAGGAAATCAGTCCTGAATATTCCTTGGAAGGACTGATGTTGAAGCTGAAACTCCAATANTGGGGGGCTCCAAAATCACTCCAGATGGTGACTGCAGCCATGAAATTAGAAGACGCTTGTTCCTTGGAAGAAAAGTTATGACCAACCTGACAGCGTATTAAAAAGCAGAGAAAAAAAAAAGCAGAGACATTACCTTGCCACAAAGGTCTGTCTAGTCAAGGCTATGGTTTTTCCAGTGGGCATGTGTGGATGTGAGAGTTGGACTATAAAGAAAGCTGAGCACCAAAGAATTGATGCTTTTGAACTGTGGTGTTGGAGAAGACTCTTGAGAGTCCCTTGGACTGCAAGGAGATCCAACCAGTCCATCCTAAAGGAGATCAGTTCTGAATATTCATTGGAAGGACTGATGCTGAAGCTGAAACTCCTGATGCGAAGAACTGACTCATTTGAAAAGACCCTGATGCTGGGAAAGACTGAAGGCAGGAGGAAAAGGGGATGACAGAGGATGAGATGGTTGGATGGCATCACCGACTCAACGGACATGAGTTTGAGTAAACTCCAGGAGTTGGTGATGGACGGCGAGGCCTGGTGTGCTGCAGTCCGTGGGGTCACAAAGAGTTGGACACGACTGAGCAACTGAACTAAACTGAACAGGGAACTAAGATACTACCTGCATGCCTCACAGTGTGGGCCAAAAAAATTTGTTTTTAATTTTTTTAATAATAATTCCTAAAAATCAGTAAAACAGTACCTAAAAACCAGAACAACAATCTAACAGAGGACAGAACATTGTGAAATGTTCAGGAGCATGTTATTCACAAAGGAGCCCTCAGCAAGCGCTGAGACACAAAGCAAAGGATACTCGTTACTGATCCAGGAAATGCAGAGAAGGTGACATGCCATTCTTCACCCATCAGGCTGGCAAACATCTCCATGCTGCTTGTAGCTGATATAACAACAAGGTACTTTCACAATTCAAACGGATAGAGCCACTTTTAACAACAGTTTGGTGGTATTTATTCCTTCCTTCTAAGGGCTTCCCTGGTAGCTCAGATGGTATAGTGTCTGCCTGCAGTGAGGGAGACCTGCGTTCAATCCCTGGGTTGGGACGATCCACTGGAGAAGTAAATGGCAACCCACTCCAGTACTCTTGCCTGGAAAATTCCATGGACTAGATTTACGTTAAAAATGTGAAACAAAATGTGTGTGTACCTGTGTGTGTGTGTGTAGTTGTGTAAAAAAGTCTTCAAAGTTACAAAGCAACTGACAACAGAGGGGACTGTGGAGAGAAGAGAGATTTGGGGAACTGGTCACAGTTTTACCTGAATTTTCACAACAATAATATATTTATATATTACTTATGCAATTAAAAGTTAACTTTATAAAAAGCTGAGTCAATACACGAATCTACCATTCCTGACATTTGCCTCTAAGCAAAACATGGCAGGTTTCACTCAGCCTCTGAGCTGCCTACCGTCTCAGCAGCTCCTGGGGTGACAGGTCCGTGGGCCCTTCTTCACTCTGGCTGTCGCTGCTGTCCGTACTCTCAGAACTACTACTTTTTTCTGCTTTTTTATTCTTTTGCTTGCCTTTGTGTTTGTGCTTGCGGTGTTTCTTTTTCTGAAAAAAAGTAAATAAATAACTTTAAAGAGAAACAAATAGGTGTTTCCATCCCTTATTCAGCACAATTACAGGTTAATGAGGGATTTGGTTACTGGAGTCACTCAAAAACAAAACTGAAGGGCCTTCCCTGGTGGCCCAGTGGTTAAGCACGAAGGAAAAACTGGGAGGTTAGAGAACAGCACGTAGGCTGCTGAGAAGCAAGGGAGTTTGTTTTGCAAACCTGTCGGCACCAGTTCCTTTCCTTTCACCCCAGGAGAACTTCTCCTGTCTTCCGTGCTCAAGAATCCTCTTTTCTGGGAGCTGTAAGTGAAGCTGTTTCTAATCACTTCTCCTACTGCCCAGACCACTGTGGGAGCCCAGCACTAACGTTAAACGTCTGCACCATAGTGCAAAAGAAGATAACCGATGTTGAGCTAAGGGCAGTCAATGGTGTTCTTCAAGTGTCTGTCACTTCAAATGACAAGCTACAGACCCAAGTCTCTATTTGTAGTGATGACAAAGTAGTCGAGAAATATTCAAACGAATATCTTTTTATATATCAATATTAAATGTTCTTAATTATTTAAACAATTACTTTATTAAAGTTAGTAATTAACCGTTTTATTACTTAATACTCAACCATTACTCTGGGATAGAACCCAGGGTCCCTGCAGTGAAAGTGCTAAGTCCTAACCACTGGTACACCAGGGAATTCCCAACTCTAAGATATTAAATGTCCTTATTTCCTACTTTTTAATGTTCATGAATTTTAAAAAAATTTAAGTACAACTGAATAAATTAAAACATTCTGTCTGAAAGAAAAACAAAGTGTTTTTGAAAATCAAGGGGTTACACTGAATTGATATTCAGTCAAGTCAGTGAGAGACCTGTGGCCACACCCCTCTTTGACTGGCTTCCTGGGTCACTCCTGGAGGCGGGGGCATCTGACGCCACACACCCGGAAGTTACTCACCTTCTCTTTCTTCCGTCTATGCTCTTTCTTGGTCTTGCGTTTTTCTTTGTTCTTTTTATGTTTCTCTTTGAGAGGCGCCTCAAGTTTTTGACGTGCATCTGAAACACAGATGTAATAAAGACACGAACTAAAGGCACCATGGGGGAAAAAAGGCTAAATTACTGAATTCAGTAATGACGCAGATAGAATGTTTACCATTAAGGCAGAACTTCAGCCCTACCTCACTGGTAAACAAGCAGATTAGCGTGTCACACTGTAGCACTATATTTAGAAACTGCCAGAAAGCTCAACCTAAGACCTGTTTGATCCAACTGGTGTTTGGTCACAGCCTTATCTGCCAGATGAAGATAAAGTCAGACGAGAATGCCTACAAGCTTTCTGTAATTTAACATCCTTGGGCAAACTCAAAGACGGATCAGAATCTGCATCTGGCTCTGTCACCAGCTCTGTGATCTCTGACATGTTGTTAAACCTCCCCAAGTCTGTTTTCCCATCTGAAAAAAGGGGAAAACAAGAATCCCTATCCCCTTAGGGACATAGAGAGGATCAGAAGGGACCATAAACATGAACCCCAAAGCCATAACTGCCAGCCCCTCTGAAAGCCTCCTCCCTTTCCAAAAGCACATTTCATATGAGTTTGTCTTATAAATGGAAACACTAAAAAATTAGCATCAAAAGAACATAGTGTACATGATCATTAATAATAACTAAACAAGTTGCATGAGCTCAAAATCTTCATCTCCAAATTCTGACCAAGTTGTTTTCATGAAATTCCAGTCATCAAACCAGCAGAAAACTACCTAGAATAGAAACACTGTTAAGACATTAAAGCAACTCTTATCTACCTAGAAAAAAGCTCCAAGGATATCACAATTACAGTTTATTTTCAAACCAGGTTAACAGATATCTGCAACTTTCTTGTATTATATTTTGGTCAGATATTTCCAAATTTGACCTCCTCAAACTATTGTTTTTAATGCTAGTTTTTGAAAAATAACTCATAGACCAAATTAGGTTATTAACTATTACAAGGATATCAAGGGCTGTTCTGGGAAACAGCTGTAAGAAACTTAGCTTTCAGGTACTGACACACGTATTTTAAACTAAAGAATCTGAAAAAGTATAGAGATGAGAAGTACATTCAGCACAATTTTTCAAAACCTCACACTTTTTACTCCTCTCTGCTTTCTATCAGTTCTTTGAAGGCTGGGTTAATTAACCAAACCGATATGTATAAGTGGGCACTACAGGAAACTATAAAGTAGGTAAGAGAATTTTATGTCATTTATACATCTGGGCCCTATTATCAGATGTGTGTTAATCCAGCTTTCAAAGAGATGATAAACCAGTATAAACATTTTAATGTGAGAAGTCAATTTAAGTTAGCAAAGAACAGAAATTGTCAACAGACACTAGGGAAGGAGGATGAGCTGTATTTACTGCTGAAAGGATTAGTTTTATTTATTTATTTTTTTGCTACATTAGCCAAAGGATTAAAAAAAAAAAGGCTCAGAATATCCTTGTCTCTATAATTCCTGTTCCATCTTTGTGTCCTAGATTTTTTATTTTTTTAAAAAAAATTTCTATAAGTGAAAAATTTGAGATACTAAGGACCCTTCTGTTAAAAAGGGTTTTTTCAAAAAAAATTGAAGGTGTCTGAGACTGAAGAACAGCTACTATCATTTAGGTACAAGGTGGAAGCACTGATTTTCAAGTGTGGCTGAGAACAGATAATTGAAGAAGAAACTTATACATTTCGGTGGCCCCATGCTGGATTATGTTGGTAGGTGGAACGATGTGATTAGACTTGTTCTATCCTGGGGGAGACTCTGGTGTCCATGCAAACGGATGACGCAAAGCACTCTCGACTCACTGGGGCAGAAGACTGGGGGCAGCCGTGGGCCGAACGCCTCTCTTTCATCTATCTGCATCTTCTGAATCGGGAAGAATGGTGCAGGCTCCTGGGGTGCTGGCTCGCTAGCTGAAAAACATCAGGGTATTAATTACATGCACATGCCAAACATCAATGTACTTGAGTCTGAAACTGCCTATTTTCACCAGATAACACGTGCTTTTCTTCAGTACCCCCACTTAACCAGCTCACGCCAAACGCTGAGGATACAGAGCGAACGCGCAGGCCTGGCCTCTGACCTCATGGACATTTGAGCGGGGATGTCGGTCACCCAAGGACACCTGCAACCAGGTGCCCCAGTGGCCGTATCACCGAGGTGGCGACGGTGCTTGTAGTACACACTCACGTTACCTGAGACCTAAAAGGCTGAATACATCGTTGAAGGAGGGCCATCTCAAGAGAATAAAGACAGAAATAAACAGGATGTCAGACTAGGTCCCAGCTCGGAAGGCTTCACATCACTCAAATTGTCAAAGAGCAGAAAAACTGAATATGAACAAATTATCATGTGAACATAATAATCTCATTTTTAAAGAAGAGATGATTTGATTTTCAAAGATAAGAGAGAGAGATGGGGCAAGTCTAGAAAAATATGTATCGAAGTGTTGGTGGTTATCTCTGGAAAAGGGGGATTCCAAGAGACTTAAGCTTTCTACATTTCTAAATTTTTAAACTTTTCAAGTAACATATAATTGTATAATTAAAAAAATAAGTTGCCTTTTTTTTCACAGAAGAAATAAATAAATAGGCTGACATTTGCGGTCACCTAAAAACAAACAGTATCTTATATCTCTACATAACTTTTTGGTTAAAGGCCCTTAAAAATTATACCTAAGTCCACCACAGACTGACAAGGGCAAGAAGAACACTCCAAGACTGAGATGGGAAATTCTGTCCACCCACTCAAGCATCTGAAAAGTCTCCCACCCTTGCAGATGGCCCCGATGCCTATGCCTGGCTGGGGTAAACAGAACAGGTAGAACAGGCTACTAACCAAGCATCAGACTCATTATGAGAACAGACACCACCTACCAAGTGCTACTTATGTGCCAGGCAATGCCCATCTGACGGGTGAGCCAGAGCATACGATCTGCCCTACAGAGAAGGAGGCAGAACCCCTGTAACATGTTAGGACCAAATGTTTCTCACTAATCCTGGCATCTTGTCATCAACCACATGAAAAAAAGGAAGCTTTTTTTTAATGAAAATTTTACTATTTTTTAATTCTTCTCAACTAGCACACATAGGAAAATCAATATTATCAAACATAGCCATTCTAAAGATATTCCATAGATTTATGTCAGAAAGGAGGGGAAAAAAAAGAACTCTGCTCCATCTCAATTAAAAATGCAAAAGATTATGAATGAGTGAGTGAGTGAAAAGTCGCTCAGTCATGTCTTACTCTTTGTGACCCCATGGACTGTAGCCCACCAGGCTCTCCTCTGTCCATGGGATTCTTCAGGCAAGAATACTAGAGTGGGTTGCCATTCTATAAATCATATAAATATTTTTGGATCTGTCTACTAAGGAAAGCAAAAATAAACAAATAAGACCTAAGTAAACTAAAAAGCTTTTGCATGGCAAAGAAAACCATCAGCACAATGAAAAGACAACTGAATGGAACAAATATTCGCAAATGACATGACTGATAAAGGGTTAATATCCAAAATATTTAAACTCATACAACTCAACATCAAAAAAATTTTTAAAGTAAACAACCCAATTAAAAAATGGGCACAAGACCTGAAGATATATTTTTCAAAGAAGTCCTACAGATGGCCAACAGGCACATGAAAAGATGCTCAACATCACTAATCGGCAGAGGAATGCAAATCAGAACATGATGAAAAAAAAAACAAAACAAAAACACAAGATATCACCTTACACTTGTCAGAATGCCTACCATCAAAAAGACCACAAATAACAAATGTTGGTGAGGATGCAGAGAAAAGAATTCTTGTACATTGCTAGTAGGAGTGTATACTGGTGCAGCTGCTGTGAAAAGTAATACAGAGATTCCTCAAAAACTAAATAGAACTATCATATGATCCAGCAATCCCACTCCTGAGTATATTTCCAGAAAAAAAACAACAACTCTATTTTGAAAAGATATATCTACCTAAATGTTCACAGCAGCATTAATTATAATAGCCAAGATATGGAAGCTACCTAAGTGTCCATTAACAGATGAATGGATAAAGAAGATATGGCAAACACACACATACACATATGCACACACACATGTACACAGGAATATTATTTAGCCATAAAAAAGGAAATTTTGCCATTTGCAACAACATGGATGGACCTGGAAGGTATTATGCATAGTGAAATAATTCAGAGAAAGACAAACACAGTACATTATCACTTACATGGGAGTATAAAAAATAAAACAAGTGAATGAATATAACAAAACAGAAACAGATTCCCAGACACAGAAAACAGTCCAGTGTTTACCAGTGGGAAGAGATAAGGAGAGAAGGACAAGAGAAGGGTAGGGGCTTCTGTGACACAAACTACTACGTATAAAATAACTAAGCTACAGGGTATTTATTCCCTGGCAGCCCACTGGTTAGAACTCTGCACTTTTACTGCCGAGAGTGAGGGTTTGGTCCTTGGTCAGGGAACTAAGAGCCAGTCAGCTGCAAGGTACACCACCACCACCAGCAAAAAAGCTACAAGGATATATTGTACAGCACAGGGAACAGAGCCAAAATTTTAGAACACCTTTAAATGGAGTATAATCTATAAAACTTTGGTCTCACTATGTCATATACCCAAAACATAATATTATAAATTAACTATACTTAAATAAAACTTATTTTAATTTAAAAAACACAAAACTTAAAAACATCATCAGTTGCTAATTATCCTGGTTAAAAACTGATACCAAATGAAGAAGCAGCTTCTCTATAGACACCACTGTTTTCTTGTTCAGATTCCAAAGTCTGAAATATTTGACATACCTTGTGCCACAGATGATGCTTCAACCAAGTCAGTCTCTTGGGAACTTTTGGAGTCAGCTTCCCTGGTACCCTCCTGATCATCCTCACTGTCACCTTGCTCATCCTCAGAGGACGAAGACTTCTCATCAGAGGAGCTAGCAAAGATGGCTTTGAATAAGTCCATGGATGGGCGGCTACCCTCTCCTTCAGTCTGTGAATCCACATCTTTGTTTACTACCTGTAGTAACAGTGAAATAAGAATCAGAAGTGAAGAGGCAAGGATGAAAAGAGCTACACATTCTAGAACACGGCAGATGCATACACACAGGTACTTATGTTTATCCTCATGTGTGTGGGCCTCCATATCCACACATTTGCTAACTAAACAATGATCACTCACATATTATCATTTTGTGCTATTTTTCTGATTCAATACCTGTACACCACGCTGACTGGTAGAAGCAGCTGAAACCTCTCATGGAAACAGGTCATTAATCAGAACTGCAAGGGATCCAGAAAAAGGCAGCAGGGACTAGCACAGCACCTCTGTCCCGATTCCAAAAGTCTATCTGAGGCTTCTATGGTGGTCCAGTGGTTAGGAATCCACCTTGCAATGCAACAGACACCGGTTCGATCCCTGGTCTGGGAAGATCCCACATGCTGAGGAGCAACTAAGTCCGTGAGCCACAATTGCTAAGCCCATGTGCCCTAGAGCCCATGCTGCACAACAAGAGAAGCCACCAGTGAGAAGCTTGGGCACCGCAACAAGCAGTAGCCCCTGCTGCTGCCACTAGAGAAAGGTGTCGCACAGCAACAAAGACCCAGCACAGCCAAAAATAAATCAATTTTTTAAAAAAGTCTATCTGAGCCTTTAGAGGTCCAAACATGAAAGGTAATGAAGACAGTGTACTCATTAAAAGGTGCTGAAAACTGGGGACCTCCACATTTGGATAGCAAGATCAAACCAGTAAATCCTAAAGGAAATCAACCCTGAATATTCATTGGACGGACCGATGTTGAGGCTGAAGCTTCAATACTTTGGTCACTTGATTCGAAGAGCCAATTCATTGGAAAAAGACCCTGATGCTGGGAAAGACTGAGGGCTGGAGGAGAAGGGGACGACAGAGGATGAGATGGTTGGATGGTATCACTGACTCAATGGACAAGTTTGAGCAAACTCCAAGAGATAGTGAGGGACAGGGAAGTCTGGCCTGTTGCAGTCCATGGGGTCGCAAAGAGTTGTACATGACTGAGTGATTGAACAGCCTCATAACGGGGATAGTGTGAGGAACACATGGACAAAGTGGTCCTGGAGCTCCCCTCTGCAATTACAGGTCACCCTTCCTAAAAGCAGCCCCAGGATGGAGGGTCAGGCTAGCGACTTTGCACATACTCCATCCTATAAACAGGGACAAAGGTATGAAGAAGGCATGGTTCCCACATCCCAACAGCTTATCACCAGACAGACATGGGGTGATCTAAAGTGCTAAGTGTAAACAGCAGCCACAAGAGTGGCTGAGATCAGAATCCACGTCAGTCCTTCCACTTTACCCCTAAAGAATGTAGGTCAGGAACAACAAGAGGCTCTGTCAAAGACGCACATGTGCTACACATATACACACACATCCTACATGCCTGGACTCTACCTGGTGGAGCTTTCGCTCTCGGCCAGTAGCCCCTTCCATATCCCACACCGCCTCCAATTTCTGCAGCAGAGTTATAAATATGTTTAAAAAACCAATACAAGATGGAGTTTGGACTGTGTAAAATCCTTTTCCATAGGCAAAAATTAAGGATATCACTGTCCACTAAAAATAACCAGGGCACCTTGGAGTAAGGACTGACTCTAGAATTGGGGCTCAGATATAAAAAGATGAGCTTAGAGCATCTAACTGTGCCAAGAAAGTGAGGACACGCTCACGCATAAGAGGGATGTACCAACGGCACACAGGAGCCAAACTGAATGGGCTTCAACTAACCAAACCAGGACAGCTGGAGCATTAAAATAAGTTGGGACTTCCCTGGCAGTCCAGTGGTTAAGACTTCATGCTTCCACTGCAGGAAGCATGGGTTCAATCCCTGGTCAGGGAACTAAGATCCCACATGCCACACAGTGTGGTCAAAAAAAAAAATGACAGTACTCGATTATCCCTTGGGGTAAAATAGGAAACCATGGGTCCACAGTGACAGAAATAATTTGATGAGGGACAGGGTGTTTATATATTTCAGAGCTCTTCAATTTGTATTAAAAACAAAGTAAAATAATAAATAAATGTATGTAACTACAAAAGGGAAAAGACTAACTTCCTAGTGGAGAGGTCCGGCAGATACCACCTTACTTGAGTAATCAAAGTGAGAATCCGGAACAGGACAAGCCAACGCCATGTGCCCTTTCGGCAGGACACACTGAGACCACAGCAGCACCCCTTCTCAAGCGTTCCTGCCAAAAAGGCAGGCGCGGATCTCATCCTAAGCAAAGGCCAGATGAGCCCAAACCGAGGACTGTCCTACAACCACTGGCCCGTAATCTTCAAAAGTATCGAGATCATGAGAGTCAAGGAAAAAAGACTTTGGAACTGTTCCAAGACTGAAGGAGGCTAAAGAGCCTTGGCAGCTCAGTGCAACGGTGATGCTGCGCTGCTGCACTCTTTGGCTATGAAGGACAGCTAGTGGATCTCGAACGCCTCAGTGTTGACTTGCTGATGGTGATGGATGTTCCGTGGTTGTATAAGAGAACGCCCTTCTTGGGACTTCCCCGGTGGTCCAATCCTTGAAATACAGGGGACAAGGATTTGATCCCTCGTCAGGAAACTAAGATGCCACATGCCGCCGAGCAACTAAGCCTGAGAGCCACAACTAGTGAAAGTCCGTGCACTGCAATGAAAGATCCCACATGATGATGAAACACAGATCCTATGAGCCGCAACTAAGGCCCGATGAGGCCAAACAAATGCATAAAAAGAGGATGCCCTTCTTTAAAAGAAAACATGGGTGTGAAGGGGCATCCAGCTGGCAATTTATACACAAGTGGTTCAAGAAAAAAAAATTATCTACAGTGTATCTAAACTTTCAAGATTGTCTCAAACTTTTCAAAGTTATAAAAATGTCAGGAGAGAGGCTAACAGCGAAGCACAGATAATCACAGCCACAACTGCCTATAAAAGTCATGTATTATTTTTATGACAAACACCAAAGTCACATGCGTGGACCATTACTGAATGACACTGTTTGCAGACAGTCCTGACCTTTAATAGTGTCTGTGTTATTAAATGTCCCTTGGGGTAGGAAATGGCAACCCACTCCAGGATTCTTGCCTGGAAAATGCCATGGACAGAGGAGCCTGGTGGGGGATAGTCCATGGGGTCACAAAGAGTCGAACACGATTGAGCAGCTGAGCAAATATGCACACTATTAAATGTACATGAGTATATAAGACATTCTCACTTAGCCACAGAAGATGATTTTTTTGTTTATATTCTTTCCAGAATATAATAGGAGCTGTACTGAAATTAAACAATAACAACACACACCAAGCACACAACAACTACATCTACAAAGCTNATGTACATGAGTATATAAGACATTCTCACTTAGCCACAGAAGATGATTTTTTTGTTTATATTCTTTCCAGAATATAATAGGAGCTGTACTGAAATTAAACAATAACAACACACACCAAGCACACAACAACTACATCTACAAAGCTCCCTAACCACCACCACCCCCACCTTCCACCAAAAGTGTGCACATTCACAATTGTGGTGATTCAGGGAAAGAAATTAACTAACTCAGCAAGGGGAAGACACCCTCCTAGGGTCACAAGCTAATAACTAAAAAAAGCAAGAACCAAGACATTTCAGCCAAAATTAGCTAAATACTATCGCAACATGATCTGAGAAAATCTAGAAGGCTTTCTAACCCATCGACCATATCACAGAGCCAGAACCCCTGGGTTTTATACCAGATCCCAAACAGCATGGCTCCAGATCCCTGGGGGCACGGGGGATGGCTGCGGCTGCTGGGCTCGGGAGGAGGGGGACCTTTTTTCTGGCCATAGGAGCTGTGGCTCCAGCAGTCTGGAGTGAATGTCACTGCTGTCTTCCCCGGCCTGCCCTCCTGCCACTTGACTCCAGACAGAGAAAGTCACAGGAAGTGCAAGGCAGAGCAAGGAAACAAAAGCCCCAACTTTCTAACTGGAGGACTTAAAGGGCATGTCAGCAATATCAGGAAGAGGAGGAGCTGGATAAGGTGATCCGGGGTTAATGAGTTTCTTTCTGCCTCACCTCTGAGCTCAGGGATCTGATTTTGAACAGCAAACCGTAGCCTTTGATAACAGAACCATGGGATTAACTACCAGCCATGAGGAACAGCACATACAGGAAAGATCCGAAGAGTACTATAAAGGCTTTGAAAACTTGAAGAGCATTTCAACCAAGATGGGTTAGAACTTGTAGCCTGAACCTAATTAGGTCCATTGTCCACTTAAGCAAAACAAAACAATACAAAACATCGAGATTCTCCTTAGAACTTAAACAAGACCCAGAATCTCATAACATTAACATTCAAAGTATCCAGAATGCAATCCAACCTTGAATAGGGAAAGTGTTAGTCGCTAAGGTATGTCTAACTCTTTGCGACCCCATGGACGGTAGCCTGCCAGGCTCCTCTGTTCATGGAATTCTCCAGACTAGAATCCTGGAGTGGGTAGCCATTCCTTTCTCCAGAGGATCTTTCCAACCCAGGGAACGAACCTGGCTCTCCTAAATGACAGGCAGATTCTTCATCACCTGAGCCACCAGGGAAGCCCAAAAAGGCTATAGCACCTGCTAGTCCCAGGCATTCTCCCAGCCAAGTACCAAGCAGATCCTTGCTTCTAGGATCAGATGGGATCGGGTGCATTCAGGGTGGTATGGCCAGAGACAAAACTTACTTGGTACACAAACAAACAGGAAAATCTCAACTTGCAAAAGATAATCAACAGACGCCAACCTCAGATGACAAAAATCAAAATGACAAAAATGTTGGAATTACAAGATAGATTTTAAAGCAGCTATTATAACCATGCTTCAAGAATAAAGACAAACAAATGGAAAGCTTTTTTTAAAACCTTAGCAAATAAATAAAAGATATAAATACAATAACCCAAGTTAAAAATGCACTGGATGGACTCAAATAGCAGAATGGAAATGGCAGAGAAAAGACTTAGTAAACTTAAAGACAAATCAATAGAAATTATCTGATGTAAACAGGGGAAAAAAAGATTGAAAAACAGAACAGAGGCTCAGAGACCTACAAATTCATTTAATGTCATCACAATCTCAAGAGAAGCGTGAGAATGTGTGCAAAAAATGTATCTGGGGGAATTCCCTGGTGGTTCAGTGGTTAGGATTCTGCAATTTCACCACTGAGGACTTGGGTTCCATCACCAGTCAGGAAACTAAGATCTCATAAGCCACTCTGTGTGGCAAAAAAGAATTTTTATAAAAGAAAAATATTTGAAGAAAATAATAGCTGAAAATGCCCCAAATTTGTCCAAACACAAACTTAAAGATTCAAGAAACTCAGTAAACCCTAAGCAAAATAATCTCAAAGAAACTCACACCCAGATACATCGTTATCGAACAGCCAAAACTGAAGACAAAGTGAAAATCTTAAAAGGAATCAGAGGAAAAAATTCACATCATTACAAGGAGAGGAAGAACAATGTGAACGGCTGCAGGTTTCTCATCAGGAACCACGAGGCTGAAGGAGGTGGTGGAATATTTTTAAATAACTGAAAGAAAAGAACTGTTGACCCGGAATTCTACATCCAGCAAAAATATCCTTTAGGAATGAAGATGAAATACAGGATATTCTCAGATGAAGGAAAATGAAGAGAATTAGTTGTTGGAACTGCTCGGAAAGAAACGCTAAAGGAAGGAAGGAAGGAAATGATAAGGGGGAAACTCAGAACTTCAGGAACAGAAATGGTAATATCCAAGTAGATCAAACATATTATCTGCTCAGCAGTTCTCTAAAATATGCATAACGATGGAAAGCAACAATTTAAATATTGTCTGCTGAAGTTTTTAGAGGATGTATATATTAATATGTAGCATATAAGACAACAACATAAAGCAGGAAGGGTAAAGGGACTGCACAGTCCACTCAAAGTGATAAGATATCAGTTCTAAATACATGGTGAAAAGGTTAAGTATATGCATTGTAACTCCTAGGGCGATCACTGAAAAAACAGAGTAAAAAATTAGACAAATTAAAATGGAATACTAAAAATTATTAAAGTAATATGAAAGAAAGTGGTAAAGGAGAAACAGGAATGAAAGAGTGGGAACAGAATACAAATAATAAAATTACAAACCAAAACCCAATTATATCTACAAATAACATTAAATGCAAATGGTTAAAATATACAAAGATTAAAACACACAGATTATCAAAATATATTTAAAAATAAAAGACCTAATAACAATGACACACTGTTTATTAAAAACCCACTTTAAATGTAATGATAAAGAGTAATATTACATGATGAAAAGGTCAATTCACCAAAAAAATATAACAATCCTGGGAATTCCCTGGCAGTCCAGTGGTTAGGACTCTGCATGCTCACTGTCAAGGGCCTGGTTTCAATCCCTGGTTGGGAATTGATCCTGAATGCCACACAGAGTGTCCAATAAAAACATAATACCTCTATATAAAACAATCCTCGGTGTGTATGTACCTAACAAGGAAAGTTTCAAAATACAGGCAACAAGCACTTGGGAACACAGTATGGGAATTTCTTACAGTTACATCTGTGTGTATATATTTCCCACCAATCCCACAATTAGGTGTGTACCCTAGAGAAGCGTAAATTTACGTTCACACTCAAATCCACACATGAATATTCACAGCAGCTTTAGTTATGATAACCAAAAGCTGGAAACAACTATATGTCCTCAAAGAGTGAATGGACCAAGAAGCTGTGGTATATCCATTCAATGAACTATTAAGCAACAAAAAGGGTATATACCCAGTACTGAGGAATCTCAAAGGCGTGACACTAAGTGAAAGAAACCAGTCTCAAAAGGCTATTTATGTATACTGCCTGATTCCATTTATATAACATCCTTCAAGGAAAAAAACTATGGAGACAGAGTTGAGAGCAACGGTTGACACGGGTTTAGGGTGATGGGAGGGTATGGCCACAGAGACGGCATGAGGGAATGTTGAGGTGATGGTCTCTCTCTGCATCCTGATTATGGTGCTGGTCCATGTACTTATGTATGTGCAAAAACCCACTGAACTGTATGTTTTTTTAAACAGTCAAGTTTAAGGTATGTTAAAAATATAATAATTTTAATGAGGCTATTAGAAATAAAAGCAACTTTTTATTAAGCTCAACTGTTAACTATTAAAGCAGTCTTTTTTTTTTTTTTTCTTTGGGAGGGGCACACCTCACGGGTTGTGTGATCTTAGTTCTCTGACCAGGGATTGAACCCGAGCCCTGACAATGAAGGTGTGGAGTTCTAACCACTGGATTGCCCGGGAATTTCCACAGCAATAATTTTTTTTAAACCCAGTGAATATTTTCTCTATAGTCTCCATAAAAGGGAAACTTTGTTACTTGAAAAAATCATATTTTCTATATAATACACTGACTTTTGTTTCAGTGTCTGACATTCAATGAAAGTCATTCCAGGTAGAGATGTTCATAACCTCTCCTCAAATGATTAAGGCTATGTCTGAAATTGTTGAACTGCAGAGCAGACGCAGACAAACTACAGCCCATAGGCCAAAGCCAACCCACTGCCTGTTTTTGTAAAGTCTTCCTGGAACACAGATGAACTCATTTTTTTTTTTTTCCCATATTGCCTTTAGTTTCTTTTTCACTTACCAACAAAGGTGAATAGCTATGGTACTATATGGCCCACAAAGCCTAAAATATTTAATATCTGGCCTTTCACAGCAAAAGCTTGCTTACCACTGCTTTCGAGTAACAGCAAAGCATCACCACTGGGAAAGGCAAAGGCCACAGTCAGCCTGGCAAAGAGAGCTTGAAAGCCCTGAATACCTTATTCGAGACTGATTCCGTTGCACGTTCTTCCTCTTTGCTTACTAATGGACTGGGCTCTGGTTTAGCTGGACCAACTTTTGATCTAGCCAAACTTAAAAATTCACTAATGGAATCTTCTTTCTTTTCTTCTTTAGAAGTATCCCATCTGGATGGTTTTCTTGATTCTGAAAGGTAGGACACAGACCTAATGTCAGAATTAGCAAGCAAAAGGCAAGCTCTACTTATGGCTCTTTAATTCATTCAAGAACATCAGTGAGCCTTTATGGTCCAAGCACTGTGCGAGGTGGTGGGAATGTGGCAGATGCTGAAGCAGAGCCCCAGTCATAAATGGTGTACACCTGGACCATGTCAGCATGAGCTGATGTACTCCTATAAACAATCCCTTTAACAGGAGGGTTTGCACTCCTTGTACCCTACAGGTTAGATGGGCAGTTGAACGGGTTGTACCCTTTACTTCTGTCTTCCCAATAGGGCAGGAGCTGAGACCACAGTCAGCACATAGACCTGGGTAAGCCCTACTCACTGTCGGAACCTCGGTGCTGTGGAACTTTTTCACTTGATGCTTGAGTCACAGGTGAGGAAGCTGTCTCAGGGATCGTCAGAAAGTTGAAGACTGAGTATTTGTCACGTTTCACTCTCGGTAAGCCAACTAAAGTTGAACTGAGGGTTGAAAAGGAAACATATATATAATTTTAATAACAACTGCAAGGATAAAATCAAATTCCTGTGGAGCTGTTCATCTCCTGTTTTTCACCAGCAACCCTTCTACTTGACTGAAAAGATCCCTTAAGATGATTTTGCTTCTCAAAGCAATTTTAGAATTTGGAATGTCTGACTTTAGGAGTCAGGAGTTTTTTTCTTATGATAGTAAGAGCCCAAATTTAATCCTGACAAGGGATATCCATGGAAAAAAAAGATCCATTGCTAAAAATATGTCTAAATTTTCTGACAAAATCTCTGATTCAACTGATATGCTTTCTCGCCATGTTTACAATCAGATAAGTTGTTGAATTCATGTAACAAATCAGAAAACATAAGTTTCATTTTAAATGTAAACTCTGTGTGCAGGATTAAAAAGGTGGCAAATTAGACAGGCATTTTGTTTTTGTAACTTGACATATCTGAGTTTCCTATCTTCAGTATAGAATAAAGTTTGTTAAATGGAGGTCTGTTTATTTTTTTAGTAACAAATTAAAACAAGTTAAATCTGCAAAGTCTGCAGTTCCAAGTACTTACAAGTAAGTTCACCTAGAAAAAGGACATTTAAATGAGTATGTAGGAGGAAAGTAAGCTTTAACACAGGGGCATAAGTACTGACATAAAGGCAGGTTTATCAAACTTACTCTGGATAAGGGTCAGGGACATTAAACCTCTTACACAGAAGCTTGTCAGGATGCCACTCAAATGTGTCTCGGGTAAGCTTCCCAAACATCTTCATCTTCACAGCCGACTGCTTGTCACTGACGTCATTCTGGGAAAAGACAGTCATCTGTTTCATCGAGTGGCCACACAGCTGGCCTGCTTCCCCATTTATGAGTTTTCAAACAATCTCCCAAAATCTCAAAACAGCTTATGCTATATATCTGCTAAAGTACACTGGAAGTTAAAAGAACAAACCTATCTCTTATTCTACAGTGCTATGTATGTTTTGATGCTTTTCACCAAAAGATTTCATGTATCTAGCTACACAGTGTTTTCATTTTAAAAATTTAGCATTGTAGGAGGTACTTCCCTGGTGGTCCAGTGGTTGAGAGTCCGCCTTGCAATGCTGGGGACGTGCGTTTAATCCCTGGTTAGGGAACTAAGATTCCACATGCTGTGGAGCAACAAGGCCCACGAGCCACAACTGGAGAGCCCGTGTGCTGCAACTAAGATCTGAGGCCCCCAAATAAATAAATTAAGTAAATAAATAATTTAAAAGAATTAAAAAAAAAATTCACCACGTAGGGAATAGGGCAACCGACCTCTTGGTCCCGAGGGACTTCCACCTGATCAGAATCGTCCTCCTCCTTGGCGTGAGTGAACCGGGAGGACAGCGTCGAATGGGAAGACGCGTATAGCAGGGCTGCCCGGGCAAACTCGTCCCGCTCCCGGCCTCGCTCCCACTCTGTCATACCGGGATCCAGACAACGTTCCAGAGCATCTATGGGGGAGAACAAGGAACTGCTTCACTCCTAGGAANAGGGCCTGGCTTCAATCTGTGGTCGGAGAACTAAGATCCTGCAAGCCTCATGGCAAAGCAAAAAAATAAATAAATAAACAGCCAAAATAGGAGAGAAAAGAGACGCAACGTGAAGGCCCCCAGGCACACCATGGTGGCAGGATCACAAGGTTGGACCTCAGTGGGGTTCAGGGAGAGTGGAGGAGGCTGTGGCCTGAAAGGCAGGCAGGGTGAGGTCCACAGGGCCCCGAGAGAAGCAGGGGAGGATTTCAGGGGTAGAAGGGGAGTCATGTAGTTTGGCGGCTGTTGAAAGGAACTAAGGAGGCAGGGAAGAGGCTGCTGCAGTGATCCAGATGAGAGAAGGTGGGCGCAGAGACCAGGGTGGCAGCAGTGGGAATGCAGAGAAGTGGACGGTGTCCCCACGCCCGGTGACGCAGACTGAGAGGACTTGCTGAGGGCCTGGGTAGGGCAGGGGAGGCAGGGGAAGAAAGGTGCTGAGAGCTAAGGCTCCCGTGTTCCAGGCTGGGCAGGGGGCCACTGGCTGAGAAGGGGAAGGCTGGAGAAAGAGCAACTTTGGGGAAGGAAGTGGGGAATCAAGAATTCTCCTTTGGTCTACGGTATTTGAGGCTCCCAAGCCAAGTCCAAGTCCATCTCTCAGTGGGTCTTTGGGCTCCAGCCTACAACCAGATTCTCCATATCTATTCATCCTTTCAGACACACTCACTCCTCTCAGGCTTTCAGGAAAAGACCCACAGTACCCTCTTCCCCTCAGGGAAAGAAACCATATGTTCCCAGGCTGTGCAGAAAAAATGTAGATACACATGGCCCTGGTCTTCGCCTCATTCCTGGAAAACTACCAAAAGTCTGGAAACTGCTGCACTTAAGACAGGGCTTATAATTTTAATGACACAACTCAAACTGATGATGAAGCAGCAAGTACCAAGTAGAGGCTGTGTACAGTTAAGTATGCCATTCACAAGCAACAGTTTTTATTCCCACAGCCTGGGAATAAGAAAGTACATAAAAACTTCAATGGAAAAAGGACTTTCCATTTTGCTTTGGGTAGCTCAGGTCGCACAGAGTCGGACACGACTGAAGCGACTTAACAGCAACAGCAACAACAGCTCAGGTTATATAAACATGATTTTAACCTTCTCCGTGGCACATACCTTGAATAGGCGTCTCTCCTAGCAACTCTCCCCGCTTGCAGGCATTCAGCTGGTGCCTACTATGTGTCCCTGGGTCATTTGTTGGCTTCCCGGCTGACTCTGATAATACCTGAAGTAAGTGGGAATTCTCTGAGGTTGCAGCCACCACAGGTCTGAAATAATGCACTGGTCGATAGTCTCTTGGCAATTCGGGTGGTGGATAAATCTTTAAAAAAAAAATACAATAAAGCAAAATTCAGGATATATAGGCAGCAAGGTGATGACGTTTTACTGAACCAAGAAAGCTCATTACCTCTGGGCGTTGTTAATCCCTCTCCTAGTTCAATGTTCAAATAGTATGACTGATTAAAAAATGTTATTAGGGTGCTGGAGATGCATTTGAAGAGTATTATGTCTTGGCTTAACTTAGTTATTTTTAAATTCAGCATTCTTTTCCTGGTTATGTTTCCATTTCAAATGGGGGTTTCAGGCCTTTTTTTTTTTTTTTTAATAAAAAAATTTTTATTTAATTTCAGTACTTCACTGAAATTAAAGTACATTTGGGAAAGGCAGGCATTCCTGATGGTGGAACAGATAAGCTAAAAGAAAGCACTAGACATTTTAAAATTAAAATTTTAAAATCTGCTCTAAATGGTCTCCCTTGCTCCTGGTCTAACAAATACACGTTTAAGGACAGTCCTATTTAATCCATTTTCTAGATTTTTCAGCTACCTGGCATTCTGAGCTCTGTGATCAACGAATCACTGAATGTTCTCAACTCCAGCCACACACTGCACTCACCTGGGGGGTTTAACACTACTGGTGCCTGCATTCTGTCCCATAAAAATTGTCAGCTGTGGTTGGAGTTTCCCCAATTTCCCAGGTGGCCGTAAGGTGCAGCCTGGGGCAATCACCTGGTCCGATGAGAATCATGAAAGAGTGCTATGATCATTGTTAGCAAATCTCATTTTCATCATCTTAGCCTGACCACCTTCTCTGAAAAAACACAGACTCCCAAATCAGCCAGGAACATTCTCCGGTTACCACGACACAAAAGTCCAGAAGGGCGTGGCAGAAAAGAAGTGCGTGTACACACGACTCCTCCTCATTCTCCTCTGTGGCAGAAGAGAAGTGCGTGTACACACGACTCCTCCTCATCCTCCCCTGTGGCAGAAGAGAAGTGCGTGTACACACGACTCTTCATTCTCCTCTACTGCATCAAGGGCTACCCCGACGGCTCAGTTGGTAAAAGAATCTGCCTGCAATGCAGGAGACCCTGGTTCTATTCCTGGGTTGAGACGATCTGCTGGAGAAGGGATAGGCTACCCACTCTGTATTCTTGGGCTTCCCTTGTGGCTTAGATGGTAAAGAATCCGCCTGCAATAGGGGAGACCTGGGTTAGATCCTTGGGTTGGGAAGATCCCCTGGAGAAGGGAAAGGCTATCCACTCCAGTATTCTGGTCTGGAGAATTCCATGGACTGTATAGTCCATGGGGTCGCAAAGAGTCGGACACGACTGAGCGACTTTCACTTTCACTGCATTCAAAGCATTTCACTCCCTCTGCTATATCATTGCTCTGTTTCGCCTCTGGATGCAGAGCCTGGGTTTTTAGGCGCATATTAGAAAATTTGCCTGTCCGTGAGAGGTTCAGTGAACACAATCCCGCTCTGAGTGGATCATGTCCAAAGCCCTCTCCAGTGAGGAACCACCAGTGTCCTTCTCTCCATTTATACACCCTGCCCACAACACTGGGTTTGTCTGTCTAGCACTCTCAATGAGCAGGAGCTACTGGGGGTCAAGACTTAAGTCTTGAACACTGAGTAGAATAAGTACTTCTCGACTGTTTTAAAGATTTGTTTTTAATGTGGATCATTCTTAAAGTCTTTATTAAATTTGTTACACTATTATTTCTGTTTTATGTCTTGGCCCTGCAGCCATGAGGCATCTGTGATCTTAGCTCCTTGACCAGGGATTGAACCTATACCTCCTGCATTAGAAGACAAAGTCTTAACCACTGGACCACTGGCGAAGTCCCTCTCAACTATTTTAATGCTCCCTTTCATTCGTATAAAAAACTCATACACCCCTTTGACATTTCTGGTAAATGATAGCAGCTTTCTATGTGCTCCATACTGTTCTGATATATTCTGCTTGCTGTTCCATTAACTATCACAACTAAACAAATCAAAGCCATGTAATACCATATATAATTTCTCAGGCTACGCTGTTCCTGGCTTCCCAGGTTCTGGAGAACTACAGGCCAAGCTACAGAGATACTTAACAAATGTTTACTGAGTCAAAAACAAAAAACCCGTTAAAATGTGGAACAATCTGACATAAGGATGCCAAGGAGACAGATGGTCAGACACCCCTCCTGAACTACCAACCAGCCACCCAAACCTATGAGCATGGGGCTCTGACAGGTGTTAAAGAACCATGTGTCCAAAGCTGTAAAAAAGCTCACAGAGACAGGATTGTCTGGAAAGGCATGGAGAGTTCTCCCCAGGATCGACCCACACGCTCCCAGCTTTTCTCCCTTCCAGTTGGCACAAGCAAGGAGCCCAGGGAGCCCTGCCCATAGCAGCTAATGTGCTCCATGGTTGCCAGGAGGAGTTGGGACCAGAAGCTGCTACGGCTCTTTGAAACTTTCTATAAGTTGCATTGCCCCTAGGTTCTATTCTCCTACCAGCTTCTAATATAATTCTTCCTTAATGGAAATAACCACTCACTTGAAGCTCAGATTTAAAAGATTAGCAGTTAGGGACTTCTCTAGTGGTCCAAGAATCCCTAGTGGTTAAGAATCTGCCTCACAATGCAGGGGACAGGAGTTTGACCCCTGGTCGGGGAACTAAGATCCCACAGGCTATGGAGCAACTAAGCCCAGACCAGAACTACTAAAGCCCATGCACCACAATGAATGATCCCGTGTGCCACAACTAAGACCCGAAGCAGCTGAATAGATAAATATATATATTAGGGGAAAAAAAAACACTCTTAAAAAAAAAGAGATTAGCAGTTAGATGTTTTGGACACAGTGTGGCTACTGATTGACATTTCCAACATAGAATGTTTCCCTGGACCATTAATAGTCACCAAGCCTCAGTTAACAGAATTTATTTATCTTTTCAGTTGTTAATATAATAACTGAGATTACTTAGCAGCAGATATTTTAAACATTAAACCAGCAAGAAAAAAAGAAAAAAAAAACTTACTTTCTTGGAAGATAAAGGTTTAGAAGCCAAGGAAAAGCCATCCAAAATTTTGCCAAAATAGCGAAGGTCTTTCTCTGATTCTACAAAAGGATGTAATTTGATTAGTTCCGGAGGCAAAGAAGATTAGAATAAGACAAAAGACCTCAGTTTTTTTATCTCCAAGATCATAAAACACTACATGTCACTGCTATCAGTAAAAGGGAGGAAAGAATGGCCTGTAAAGCCCTCACACCTCTGTTGACTCAGTGACCAGCAGCCCAGAGCACACCACCCTGTGCAGATTAGGCCGCCCATGGCACCTCAATCGATACTATCTAGAAAAAGTACCTGAGGTCCTAAGCTAAGGGGCACCAGAGAATATACTCTATGGAGTAAAAAATCTCAAAACCATCAAGAGAACAATTATAGATAAAAAATAAAAATAACTTGGAAAGAGTCATGGAGAACCATGGGGCAAGAAAATTGCCATTTCCTTCTCCAGAGGACCTTCCTAACCCAGGAATTGAACCTGGGTCTCCCGCATTGTAGGCAGATGCTTTACCATCTGAACCACCAGGGAAGTCCCAGTTTCTTTAGCAACCATCCAAATAAGGCACGGAAGGCAGTACAACCAGGTCAGCCTGTAATCTAATCATGGGACTAATTAAAGGTGCTTTGTCTTCTTCTCAATTGAAATTCAAACAAGAGAGAAAGATCACTAATTCAGGATAGGACTAAGGCCCTCTGACTTGCAACTAGGGATAGTTTTATTGGTCTCGGAGACAACCCCTTTGATTCTCAAGGACTGTCTGCACTTAGAGGTTATGCTGAAAATCCATATGCACTAACTGCATTTTCTGTAGCCAAAAGCCGCTGGTACATGACCACCAGCACTTACACAAGCTGGGTGTTGAACCCTGAAGCAGGCATGGCTATGTGCTGTGTAGGTGGTGCTGAGGTTTTAAACCATTTATGACGCAGCACTGGCCAGTAACTATCCTCCCCTATAGTCTCATTCTTTGTACTTCAACTGACTTGGAATGTTTGTACCAGCTTCTGGAAGTCCCTAAAATCCTGTAGGGAGATATAGGACTAAATTTTCCATTCTCGGAATTTTGTATTCTTTTAAAACCCAGCAATTTCACTTTTATGAATTTGTTCTGAAGAAATAAATAAATATCTATACACAGAGAGCCGTGAGACTATTACAGCCCTATTAATCAAAAAAATAACAACAATTTAAAAATCAGCTCTGGAGGCTGGCTACATATAGACTCACTCAGTGAAAAATCGTAAGGTCAGAACTGTAGATGGTTTGATCCTAAGGTGAGGGGAGGGGACTATGGCAGAGAGGTAATAAGGGGAGGGTGAGGAGCTTAGAGGGAGGCACCAACCCAGGCTTGATGCGGAGAGGAGGGGGATTTAAGGCAAAGGTGCCATACAAAGAAAGAGCCAAAGATTTGGCGGAGAAGGCAGATTTAAATATGTATTTATTATAGATTAGTAATTACTATACGAATAATATGTTAACATTAGTAATACAGTATATATATATATATAACAATATATATTAATATTGATATAGCTAGTATTGGGTTGGCCACAAAGTTTGTTTAGGTTTTTCCATAGACCTTATGGAAAATCCCAAATGAATATTTGGTCAACTATAAGGAATAACTAGCATATGGCAATGCAAGTTAGAATATTAATTAATATGTTATATTATAACATTAATATTATATGTCTTCTTTTCAGTTAAAAAAACAATACATAGTCTTGGGAGAAAAATCTGAAAATACAGGTGAGCAAAAGGAAGAAAATAAAAGCAGCCTAATTCCCACTCGGATGTAACGTCTACTAATGTCTGGCTACACACCCTACACACCCACCCAGCACCTTGTATAACACCCTATTTGTCGGGCTTCCCTGATAGCTAAGTTGGTAAAGAATCTGCCTGCAATGCAGGAGACCCCGGTTCAATTCCTGGGTTGGGAAGATCTCCTGTAAGAAGGGAAAGGCTACCCACTTCAGTATTTGGGCCTAGAGAATTCCATGGATGTAGTCCATGGGGTCCTAAAGAGTCAGACACGACTGAGCGACTTTGACTTTTTTAGTGGTGATGAGGACAGAGGCACCCACACGCATAGAGCTGGGTTTCCATGGGACAGGGGAGTCACTGCCACACCCACGGCCCAGAGGCTCAGAGAGGCAAAGCAGCCTGCCTCAAGCCACAGCTGATTACCGAGGAGAGCCAGGACTGGAGCCCAGGAAGTCTGTCTTCAGAGTCCGTGCTCACAGCCGTCAAGCAAGCTACTTCTGAAGACTATTTTTGCACCTGCTCTTTTCTCTTCTGGGAATGTAAAATGGGCATTATTTGGGGGAGTGATGCTTAGATTATTGAGATATACTTTATAAGTGTTAGATCAAGCTTAACCTGACTATAGCTATAAATGTCTAAATGGATTGTTTTATTGTGATTCTCATCTTATTTTAAGTGGTTGTTATAGGAGGTGTCATTTATTCACGATTTATTCTTTGGGGCAGGTACTATGCCAAACCTGTGATGCCATTTAATCCTTACAATGACCTCAGAGTGGATTTTACCCTCACTTTACAAATGGTTATAAGACTCATGCAGCTGGGCAGAAGAGAGCTGTGATTCAAATTTAGGTCTGATTGAGGGGAGAGCCAGGATTCAAATACAATTCTGACTGGATTCAAATCCCATGTCATTAAAACCTACTGACTCCTCCCTATACCTTCTCTGGAAAGAAAAACTGAAATCCTACTTAGATCCATAGGGTCTGAATCACTATAGACTCTGACTGAAATTCCAGGTGTACTGAGAGAAGTCCATCTCTGAGCTCAACAAGAGCCCCTAAGAGCCAGATACACAAGTGAAGAGATGAGCTGGGCACCAATCTCCATCTTGCTGCAGGCTCTCTGGATGGACCATCTGGTCCCCACACCTGGCTTCCTGACCAGTTTCTTGAGTTGGCCTCCTTTGGCCACCTGCCCAGTTCCTTGAGCTGGGAGTGCTACCCTCTGACCAAGTGTCAGCTCTGACTTGCAGCATGAGCCAGCACCTGTCCACATACTTGCTCCTTTCCTGATTCCAGCCCCTTCCTCCTCCCCAATTGACCTTGCCTTGACAGTTGGCTTTGGCCTTGAACAGGTCTAAATCCCACATCTGTCTTACTTCCCACCGCAGGCCTNGGCTCTGCATCAACCTAGAGGGGTGGGATGGGGTGGGAGATGGGAGGGAGGTTCAAAAGGGAGGGGATATATGTATATCTATGGCTGATTCATGTTGAGGTTTGACAGAAAACAACAAAATTCTGTAAAGCAATTATCCTTCAATAAAAAAATAAATTAAAAAAAGAAAGTTAAACAGTGAAAGGAACCCAACTAGATCTGAGAAGAAAGATGTAAGATCACCTTAAAAGGAAGGACCACCAGGATAGCAAAATACACTAATATATCAAGGGGCTTCCCTGGTGGCTCAGCTGTAAAGAATCCACCTGCAACGCGGGAGCCGCAGGAGACACGGGAACGATCCCTGTGTTAGGGAAGATCCCCTGGAGGAGAGCATGGCAACCCACTCTGGTATTCTTGCCTGGAGAATTGCATGGACAGAGGAGCCAGGTGGGCAGTCCACTGGGTTGCAAAGAGTCAGACAGGACTGAAGCAACTTAACACGCACACACTAACATATCAAAGAAACACCACGTCAGGTGCATTAGTCAGCCATGAAAGGATTCAACCTGGTTAGTCTAAGCGTGGTTTCCCTGGTGGCTCAGACGGTAAAGAATCCGCCTGCAGTGCAGGAGACCTGGGCTCAATCCCTGGGTTGGGAAGATCCCTTGGAGGAGGAAATGGCAACCCACTCCGGCATTCTTGCCTGGAGAATCCCATGGACAGAGGAGCCTGGCGGGGTATGGCCCATGGGGTCACAAAGAGTCAGATACGACTGAGCAACCTAGCACAGCACAGTCTAAGGTCAGCAACGGCCATCCATACAGGCCCCCAACTCCATCAAATTCCTGAGTCCTATAACTAACACCCCTGTTCCCCACTCATGGTTACCAAGCCTGTGCCGTTCCTACAGAGAGAAATTGCACTGGAGGTCAAATTTCTCCAGAACCCTCTAAGATAAACTGTTCTAATTTTCTCTCACGTCCTTTCTGACTTCCTGCCAGAGTCTTGAGCTGAGGAGTAAGGAGCAGACCTATACCCAGTATGTGGGTGGAGCAGGCTTCCAGGACAATTTGGGAGAAAATCCAGGAGAGTGAAGGTCAGCTCTCCCAGGGAATACACTGGGCCCAGCAGCTTCCCCAGTTTGGATTCCTACAGCCTTTGCCCTGTAGCTGCACAGTGCTTGAATCTGTCACTCCTAAAGGTAAGGAGATATTCCGGTGTATTAACATATCACAGTCTATCTGTGAAGACTAATCATTTGAGCTGGTCTTACTTTTTAATTATAATACATATACAGCCATAATTATAAACATCAGTAGCGTACTCGTATATTTCTTTCTTCACACGCCCTACTGCCATTTTTAACATTTTATAAATATGCTTCTTTAATCATGCTTTAGTTATCTAATTTTGCTTTTCATAATAATAAGGCTGAACATTCTATGTAGCATTTCTAGAGTAAACTGTTCAAATACTTTGATCATTTGCTCATTGAATTGATCTTTATACATTCTTGATATTGAACTTTAAACCATCTTATTTACCCTAATTATTTTTCTTACCTGCTTTCTACCTTCCACTTTCTTGTATCGCTTTCCATCTTTATTTTACTATCATTGTTATGTATGAGTAATTTTTTTTTTAATCTATGACAGATTTGGCTCATCTTGTTCTTAATAATTGCTAGGTGAGTTAACCAGTCATTTGAATTCATATTTGATATACATAAGTCATTCTCTTTCCGTTTCTCTGTTAAAACATTTTTTAAAAACATACATTAAACAGTACAGAATTTATGATGTTGCATCATGTAAAAAAATTTGGTTGACTTTTCTTCTCTCCAGGTGGACAACATGTACTGAGAAATGATACTGTGGGCCCCAGGGTCAAGACCTGCAGTGCCCTCACCCACAAAACAGCTGTGACACCTGCCCTCCTTAGGTGCGGAATCATGTGAGGTGATGACGCCCTGAGTGAACCGCGAGAGAGCACTGCCTGCGGTGAGATACAGTAGAAACCAGAAGTCACTATCATCATTTAATCTGCCGGTTGCGCTGTGCTGAGCTAGGTCACTTCAGTCGTNGTCAAGACCTGCAGTGCCCTCACCCACAAAACAGCTGTGACACCTGCCCTCCTTAGGTGCGGAATCATGTGAGGTGATGACGCCCTGAGTGAACCGCGAGAGAGCACTGCCTGCGGTGAGATACAGTAGAAACCAGAAGTCACTATCATCATTTAATCTGCCGGTTGCGCTGTGCTGAGCTAGGTCACTTCAGTCGTGTCTGACTCTCTGCGACCCCATGGACTGTAGCCCGCCAGGCTCCTCTGTCCATGGGATTCTCCAGGCAAGAATATTGGAGTGGGTTGCCACGCCCTCCTCCTGGGGATCTTCCCTACCCAGGGATCGAACCCTCATCTCTTAGGTCTCCTGTATTGGCAGGTGGGTTCTTTACCAGTAGTGCCACCTGGGAAGTCCAATTATCTGGTTAGGATGTATCTTTTTTTTTTTTTAAGTCAAACCTTCAGGTTGTAATCAATAAACAACACACAAGTTCACTCTGGAAACATCCAAAAAACACAAACGACTACAGTATACTTACTGGGTTGGCCAATACCTTTCCATTACACTGTGCGGAAAAACCCAAACTTTTCAGCTAACCCTATACTAACATGTTTTTTTAAGTTTTTTTAAAGGGAGCATTGTTGGGGGTGGGGGTGAGGCGGGCAGAAGAGTAAAAATCATATTTTTACTCTTTAGCCATACAGTAGCTGTAATTAAGAAAATCCTACCTTCTTTTGAGCCAACAGTGTTGAAGTAACCAGCAGAGAAACCTCCACTAAAGGCTCCATGAAATCGTTTATACCTTCCTTTTTCATCTCTGACGGTCTGATCCTGAAGAGGAATTGGCTTCTTTGGTCTCTCACCTGAAAAAGAAAAAAAATTTTTTTTGAATGAGAGAGAAGGCGGTGGAAGGTTATAGAGGATGTAGGGGAAAGATCACTGTTTTATTTATTTATTTTTTGGCCACGCCACACCGTTCACAGAATTTCAGTTCCCTGACCAGGGATCCAACCCAGGTCCCCCACAGTGGAAGCACTGAGCCCTACCCCCTGGACTGCCAGGGAAGTCCCAAAGATCATTTCTTAAACATAATGAATTGTTCACTTCTTGTACTTTCAAATATAATTCAAGGTGCTTTTCCTAGATTTTAATAGAGTGTGTAGCTTAGAAAACAATATATATTATCAAACAACATGTTTTATCAATTAAAACAATATATTTATTATTTTACATATTTTTTCTTTACAGTTCTAAGAAAATTATAGTATTTCTTTTAATATTTATATTAGAAATATGTCTTAGCAAAAGTGGCCTGATTTTCCCACTAAGTTCCATTATGAAACTGAATTACACTGGGGCGAGGGTTCCAATCCATGGAGGTGACATGTGCTGGCAGTCAAGCAGGCAAGCTGCTGGAGTGGCACAGGGCGTGCAGAGGGTCATGGCAGAGAGAAGCACTTCTACATCTCTTCTGGAAATTCATGCTGTCCCTGAGTCCAGAATTGTTCCACTGATATTGCCCGTTTTCCCCAAAGCTTGAGTTTCCTTATTTCTGGAACTCTCTTGATTCCATAGTTCTGTTGTTGTTCTTTGCTAAGTTGTGTCTGACTCTTTGCAACCCCATGGACTACAGATAACTGTTCTTTAAATTTATTCCTTTTCCTACTTTGTTGGAAAGGGCTGAGTTGCTAAACCATACAAACTAGTGAGTGAGTGTTAGTAGCTCAGTCGTGTCGGACTCTTTGCAACCCCATGGTAGCCCACCAGGCTCCTCTGTCCATGGGATTCTCCAGGCAAGAATCCTGGAATGGGTAGCCCTTCTCCAGGGCATCTTCCCAACCCAGGGATCAAACCCAGGTCTCCTGCATTGCAGGTAGATTCTTCGCCGTCTGAACCACCAGGGAAGTCCAACAAAATATCACACAAACACAACAGGAATTTAAACACCTTTGGGCTTCCCTGGCTGCCCAGCGGCTGAGACTCTGGGCTTCCTTTCAGGGGGCACAGGTTTGATCCCCGGTCAGGGAACTAAGGTCCCCCATGACATATGTGTTTGTGTGCTTGGTCTCTCAGTTGTGTCTCACTCTTTATGACCCCATGGACTGTAGCCCACCAGGCTCCTCAGTCCACGAGTTTCAGCCAAAAAAAACCCAAACAAACAAAAATTTCAGCCTCACCTATAAATTCCCTACGTTTAAACTTTCAGGTACCACAGCACAAAATACTGCCTAATTTTATCAATTCTAATGAAAATGTCTGTATCTATTGAAAATACAAAGTAACCATCAAGTTATTTTCAAACATTCAATTCAGAAAGCAAGTTACATAGTAGTTAAGTGCTCCGAGTGGGGTCACAGCAAGCCCACCTGTACTAGCACTGGGATTCTGGTCATCTTAACCTCTCTGTGCCTCAATTTCCTCATCTGTGAGATAGAGATGACACTAATAGCAACATCTATTTCATAGAGTCGTTATGCAAATTAGATCAGAAAATGCATGTAAAGCGCTTGGTAAAAATTGGGACACACAAATAAACACCTTTAAAGTACCAGCTTCTATTGCTATTGGTAGTAGTCAAGGCTACGGTCTTTCCAGCAGACATGTACAGATGTGCGAGCTGGACAGTAAAGAAGGCAGAGCACTGAAGAATTGATGCTTTCGAATTGTGCTGCTGGAGAAGACTCTTGAGATCCCTTGGAAAGCAAACCAGTCATTCTTAAAAGAAATCAACCTTGAATACTCCTTGGAAGGACTGATGCTGAAACTACAATATTTTGACCACCTGATGCAAACAGCTGACTCATTGTAAAATATCCTGATGCTAGGAAAGATTGAAGGCAGAAGGAGAAGAGGGTGACAGAGGATGAAATGGTTGGATGGCATCACCGATTCAATGCAGATGAACTTGGGCAAACTCTGGGAGATGGTGAGGGAGAGGGAGCTGCAGTCCATGGGATCTCAAAGAGTCGGACACAACTTGGTGACTGAACACCAACAAAGTGGTAACACATACAGTAGGTAAGACATGTGCTAAGGCCCTTGGGCACCTGTTAGTGCAATAATTAAGCCAGTCACTACTTCTGGATAATGGAACAAAAAATAAACAAATGTTTAGCCTCACAGTCCTAAATTCTTACTTGTAGCTTATGGAGACTTTAGGTCATTTCTAGAATATAACCTACCCTCCTACTTGCTAGGTTTGTGACCTTAGGCAAGTTTCTTGATTTCTCTAAGCCTCAGTCTCCACGACTACAAATTAGGGTAATAACTGAACCACCTTGTAGGATGGTGCTAAGGATTAAAAACCATATGTGAGGAGCTGAGCACAGTCGCTGGCCATAGCAAAGCTTGGTTAGTATAAGTTAGAAATTTCATTTCGTTCTAAAGAATTGAATCACAACTTGGGTCCCCCAATCCACGATTTTCACCATTTCTTAGAAACGCAGCCCACATGCTCCATTACCGCATGCGCACCTGGCATGACTTCAGGCTAAGATGGAGTGGTGCATCTGTGCTGGATAATTCCTAGGTAGGCGTGACTGACGTGTACACCACAGCATGGTTAGCAGCATCCCTAGCCTGCAACACTAGATGCCAGTAACACCCCTATCCCAATAAAGCATGACAACCAAAAATGTCTCCAGACATTGCCAAAAGTCCCTTGGGGGGGCAAATTCATCCCTAGTTGCGAACCACTGGGTTAAGGTGAGAGAGGACAGGTCCCACCAACTCAAGGTTCTATCTTGCTTGGTTCTCCGGGTATTCCTGAGCTGAAAATGGAGATGAGATCAGTTGACAAGTAAGCAGAACCCAGCAGCAGATGCTGGGGGCCACGTGGTGTGGGAGCCACTAGGCTCCATGGGGCTCCTGAGCAAGAGGCACCACCTCTAATCACAGCACAAGGAAACTCCAGGGGGCAGTGGCATTTTAGGGAGGCCCTGTGATAATTATCACTGCTAATAATAACTAATCCTTTCCTTTCACACATGTTATCTCATTTATCATACCCTGATAAAGATGCTCTGATTAAAGAAGTGCCTTAAGTTCCACAAGCAATAAGCACAAAACTGAAATCAGATTTCAACTCAAGTCAGGGATGCAACCCATTCTGTCCTTTACTTGTCCCCCACCAGGAGTTTACTGAGTGTCTTCTAGAGGAAGTAGGTCTGTTCTAGACCTGGGTGTGGAAAACTACACACAACTCCACTCCTGTTCCCAGGGCACTCAAGAGTCCAGCAGAGCAGACCTGCGTGTATAGGAACTGCTCTGACAATGTGCAAGGCCCACAACATCAGAGTCACCCAGAGGCATTCATTCCATCAGTAAACAGTAAACAGAAGGTCTAAAAGGGGAAGGTAAAATGTTAGAGAAAGTAATACAGTCTGACTGGAAGGAAGCAATGGAATATGGAACCAGAAGAGCAGACGGGGGCTTCCCTGGTAATCCAGTGGTTAAGAATCTGCCTGTCAATGCAGGGGACACGCATTCAATCCCTGCTCCAGGAATATCCCACATGCTGTGGGGCAGCTGAACCCTGGCAACACAACTACAGAGCCCATGCTCTAGAGCCCGTGCTCTGCAACAAGAGAAGCCACCACAACGAGAAGCCCCTGGACAGCAACAAAGAGTAGCCCCTGCTCGCTGCAAATAAAGAAAGCCCGCACACAGCAATAAAGACCCAGAACAGCCAAAACTAAATAAATACACACATAAGAAGGACAGGTGGTGCAGCAGCCATGGAGCACAGTGCTGCAGGGTCCAGGCATGTCCTGTGGGTGACTGGGTGTCAAAGGTAGTTTTAAGTGGGAGAATCACAGCACCAAGGAAGAAGAAAATGGTCCTAAATTACTCTGAGTGCAGGATGAGCTGGAGATGAGGTTTCTACAGCCAAGTGAATGTATCTAAGGGAAGATAAGATAAGCCCCAAGGTCCCTTTCTTCCAGGCCAGAGTGTCTAAGAGTCTGTGTATACAGATCAGCCATTGTCTCTTCTTTTTTTGAAGGTTCTGGTTTCTTTTTTTTCAATTGGAATATAATTGCTTTACAATGTTGTATTGGTTTCTGTTGCACAACAATGTGAATCAGCTCTGTGTGTGTGTGTGTGTGTGTGTGTGTGTGACCCTGTGGACTGTAGCCCGCCAAGTTCCTCTGTCTATGGGATTCTCCAGGAAAGAATACTGGAGGGGGTAGCCATTCCCTTCCTCAGGGGATCTTCTCCACACTGGGATCGAACCCACATCTTCTGCCGCTCCTGAATTGCTGATAGATCCTTTACCACTGAGCCACTGTGGAGATCCCATGCAATCTTAGATTGTATTAAAGAAATACAGCCTAAAGTAAAGGACGCACCTAGTGATGACCCCACTTTACCCACACTCTGGTCCCATACTTAGATAAAAGCTTTGACAAATTAGGGTTGAGGGGACTTTAAACTGAATTTATTAGAGAACTGAGTGTGGTACAGAGATGTCTTAGAGGAAATGCAAGGGGTGTCTTTAAATACATAAGAAGCTTTCCCGAGACTAGCATTTCTTTGTCTTTTGAACGCAGAGAATAGATACAGGGCCAACATCTGGCAGAAGTTTCTAATGATTTGAACTGTCCGTAGGGAATAAGAGGGTCATCAGTGGCTATGTCCCAGAAGTACAAACAAGCTGACAGGATGTGGTCGGGGTGGGGAAAAAAGGAGTCTGCAAATAACTCCTAGCGCACAGTATTTCCTTTGTCTTCCTCCACTGGGCTAGCACTGCCATCAGTCCTTACTGGCTAGCCAATACAAACTTTATTGAACAAATCAAGTCATGAAGTGGATCAGACCAGAAACATGGAAGAGAATCTTGCTTCATCTTGCTCTCACCCCTACATTCCACCAGCAAGTTCGCGGTCAGCTCTGCTTTCAAAGTACTCTCAACTCATCACTACTTACTGCCGCCACCATCATCGCCCTAATTTTGCTAATCTCCCTGCTTCACTCCTGCCCACCCCCAACCGGCCTACTCACAAAATCAAGGATAGAATAAACCTAAAAACATACATCCCTCCTTTGTGTAACCCCTCCCCCATGACTCTTCTACACCTGGTATTAAAATTCAGACTCCCTGACCACACCAAGTAAGGTTCAACCCCCACCTCCTCTGAGATCATCTTCTGCCAGCCTCGCCCGGGTGCTGTATGCTCCACCCACAACAGATCGGCCTGTTCCTCAATTTGTCAAACTGGCTCCGACTTCAGAGCCTTTGCACTTGCTGTTCGCCTTGCCTAAAATGCTCTTCACCCAAATCTTCGTACCGTTGCTTCCTTTCTCTGTTTCAGGTCTGAACTCAAACGTCCTGTCGTCGGAAAGGACGACAACAGATGATCGCCTGACCACCGCTGCTCCCCTAACTCGGCTCTCACAAGAACCTATTTTCGTCTTTCTATTTCCCATCCCTCCGGGCCCTTCATCCGTCCCTCCAAAATATAAGCAGCCCGAAAGCACAGTGCACGCCTTTCTGGTCGCTGTTCCCAGAGCCCGTAGCACGCAAGCCTTTCCCCCAGTGCCAGAAAAGGTCTGGCACAGGGTTAAGCGTTTTGGCCCCGAACCCTGGACCCCCAGCCTGTTTGCCAGAGGCCCTGACGACGATTGTAGCCCGCACCTTCTTCCAGCGGCTCCAGGCCAGTCCCATAGCTGACCAAATCCTCGTCGCTGTCACTGTCCAGCGCCGCCATACTGCTCCCTTCCGGACCCCGCCCCCTTGCTACGGCGGCCTCAAGCGGCCAAACATTTTCCGCACTTTTTTCTCCGCGAACCGCTATGAATTCTAAGCGTGAGTAGTGAAAAGTGCTGACCCCGCCAGGCAAGCTTCTTTCTTGGGGTCTGCGCCTGGTGGTTCTCAAACCCGTTTTGTTGGAGGCAGACCCCCTCAAGAGTTGCCGCGGAGGCTTTGGCTGCCACGACGTCCCATCCTAACTGCACCAGGTGCCGATCTGGAGGAGGCGCCTGGGAGAGAGGGGAACGCACCCAGCTAGCTGTCCGACTGCTGGTGCTCCATGAAATCTGCGCAGCCCCACACCCCTCCCGAAACCGGTCCAGACCCTTCCCCAGCTTCACCTGCTGGCAGACTCTGCTGCACTCAGTGCGGCCGCTGTCACGTGCGGGGAGTTTGCCTCTACCCCACACCTGCGCGCTCTATCTGAATATAGCGCCCTTGTTGTTCTAGCCGCTTAGTCGTGTTCCACTCTTTGCCACCCCGTGGACTATAGCCTGCCAGGCTCCTCTTTCCGTATAACACCCTTAGTAAGTGTAGTCCCCTTCCAGACCTGTGAAAGGATTCACAGACAGAGGGTACCCTGATGCCCACGGGGAAGGGAGTTTGGGGCAACACTTGGTCAAAGAGAAAAATAACAGAAAAAGAGATCAAAAGAAAAGGAGAAAGAAGGTGGGGGTGTAGGTGTGGAGCCCTATACCAAGGCCACAGATGCGGAGCCCTGCTCCAAGCTCATCTCCAGAACTGAGCCTCATAGCAACCGTTGCCATGAGTCTCCCTGTTCTAAACCAGCCTACTCTCTGACCTCATATTAGAAAAAAATACCCACTCTAACCACTCTATACCACCTAAAGTCACCCTCCAAACGGGAGTTTTCTTTGTCTTGATGCTATAAAAACGGGCTACCATTCCACCAAACCTTGTCTTTCCAGCCGTCTGCTATTTCAATAGCATCGACCACTCTATCTTTTAATTGAAAAATAATTGCTTTACAATGTTGTGTTGGTTTCTGCTGAACAACCACTGGAATCAGTCATAATCATATGTATAATCACCTTCCATTCGAGCTCTTTCCCCTTGCCATCCCACCCTTCTAGGCTTCATGAGGTGCCAGGCAGGATTCCTTGTATAGTAGCTATCATTTTTAACATTTTATCACTAGTTATCATTTTTACACAGGATAGTGTCTATATGTCAGTGCTATCTTCTCCATTCGTCCTGCCCTCTCCTTCCTCCACTGTATCCACAAGTTCATTCTCTGTGTCTTCATTCCTTCCTTGTGAATAGGTTCATCAGTACTATTTTTCTAGATTCCATAAATATTCATTAATATACATTTGTTCTTCTCTTTCTGACTTCACTCTGTATAACAGCCTCTGGGTTCATCCACTTCACACAACTGACTCAAATGTGTTCCTTTTTATGACTGACTAATATTCCACGGTATATATGCACCACATCTTCTCCATCCATTCATCTGTTGATGGACTTCTAGGTTGCTTCCATGTCCTGGCTATTGTCAGTAGTGCTGCAATGAACATTGGGGTACATGTGTCTTTTTGAATTGTGGTTTTCTCAGGGTATATGCCCAGTAGTGGCATTGCCAGGTCACATTATAGTTTTATTCTTTTTTTTTTTTTTAAGGAATCTCCATGAAAAATGAAAGTGGCTCAGTTGTGTCCAATTGTTTGTGACCCAAAGAGTATAGTCGATGGAGTTCTCTGGGCCAGAATACTGGAGTGGGTAGCCTTTCCTTTCTCCAGGGGATCTTTCCAACCCAGGGATCAAACCCAGGTCTTCCGCAATGCAAACAAATTCTTTACCATTTGAGCCACAGGGGAAGCCCAAGAATACTGGAGTGGGTTGCCTATGCCTTCTCCAACAGATCTTCCCAACCCAGGATTAGAACCAGCGTCTCCTGCATTGCAGGCAGATTCTTAATGCATCTCCCCCTCTAATAAACTCTATTCTCCCCTCCTTCTGCCTCATGTCTGGTAATTATTTTCTAATCTGTGCACAGATCATGACAGTAGGGAGGGGTGAAAAAGGGGGAAAGAGCAGTAAAGAGAGAAAAAGAAAATTGAAAAAAGAATGAAGAAAAAGAGAAAGGAAAAAGAAAAGGCAAGCAGACAAGCAAAGGGCTGTGATGTGGGGTGAGGGACACCGAGGGCCCCCTACTGAAGCTAAAGAAACAAACATCTGTCCAACGGGGTGCCGTTATCCCACCCCAAAACTCCTTCTTACAGAACAAAGAAAAGAAGCCCAGATTTTCAAAGTGAGGGTCAGAAGTCTGCATGACTGAGAATCTGTAGGGTGTTGTTGAACCATCCGTTCTACCCATGCCCCGGGGCCTCCTGAATCAGAATCTCTGGAGCTGAGACTGTTTCTTGAGCCCTCAAGACACTCTCTGGCCTCGAGGCCTCTGTCCTCACTGTTCCCTGTGCGTAAAGTACCACTGGCATGATTCACAGCCTCACCTGCTTCAGGTCTCTGCTCAAAGGTTACTGACTCGGTATTATGTCTAATGTCTTTCTCTTCCCCATTGGAATGGAAGCTCCCATTGAAATATAAGCTCCAAGGAGAGAGAGATCTGAGGCAGTTTTGGGTTTTTTTGTTTTCATATTGGCTGCACTGGGTCTTCATTGCACTGCATGGGCTTAGTTGCCTTGAGGTGTGTGGGATCTTAGTTCCCCAACTAGGTATCAAACCCACATCCTGTGAATTGGAAGGTGGATTCTTAACTACTGGACCACAAGGGAAGTCCTCAAGCCAGTTTTTCTTTCTTTCTTTCTGTGCTGTATCCTCAGAGGTTAGAACAATGCTTGGAATATAGTAAACACTCAATAAATAATTTTGAAGAATGAATAACTAATTAAGTTATTTTAAAAACATCTTCTAGGGGTTTCCCTGGTGCTCCAATGATTAAGACTCCATGCTTCTACTGTATGGGACACAGGTTTGATCCCGGGTCAAGGAACTAAGATCATGCATGCTTCACAGAATGGCCAAAAACAAGCCAACAAAAAAAGCACAGCTTCTATGTATAACTGATAAACTTTGCTGTATACCTGAAACTAACACAACATTGTAAATTAACTCAATAAAAATTTTAAAAAAAACATAGTTTTGAGGTTTGGGGCAAGCTTCCCATCAAAAAGTGGAATCCATGTGCCCCCTTGAATCTAGGCTCCACGCCTATGACCAAAACAATACAGTAAAAATGACAATATAACATTTACCACATCCAAGCTTTAAGAAACTGATAGCTTTGATTTTCTTGGGCTGCTGGCACTGGAATCTTAATCTCCATCTGTGAGGAAGCCAGGCCATGAGGAGAGGCTAGATTGATAGTCCAGACAATGACCCAGCTGGGATTAAGAGTCAGCATCAGTCACCAGACAAGTGAGCAAGGAAGATTCAAAATGACTCCAGTTCCAGTGGCCATTTGACTACAGCTGCCTGAGAGATCACAAGCAAGAACCTCTTAGCTGAGTTCAGTCCCTTCTGAAACCAAGAGAGTTAATAACACAATGATTTTTCTTGTTTGGAGCCATGAAGATTTGTGGCAATTTGTTAACAACAACAGGTACTGGGAACAACCTTTATGATAAAATACTATAAAGCATTTAAAAATGCTGATATGGGACTTCCCTGGTGGTCCAGGGGTTTGAGAATTCGCAGGCCAATGCAGCGGACATGAGCTCAATCCCTGGTTTGGGAAGATCCCATATGCCACAGAGTAGCTAAGACCATGCATGGCAACAGCTGAGACAGTGTCCTTTGGCCCACGAGCTGAGTGCCCTAGAGCCTGTGCTCTGCCACAAGAGAAGCCACTGCAACGAGAAGCTGGCACGCCGAAACTAGAGTAAGCCTGCCCATAGCACAAAGACCCAGCACAACCGAAAATAAACATAAATAAATTTATAAAATTTAAAAAATAAAAATGCTGATGGTGAGTATCTCCAGTGGATGCTGTTAAATGAGCAAAACAGAGAGTGAGGCAGAGTACTGCCGTTTATATTAAGAGAAAGCATAAAAGGCCAAATTTACTGTGACTATTGCATCCACAATGTAGGGACACAGTACATCCAAAACTATGCTATATCCCCAGTAGACTCCCCAAGGAATCTGGTAACAGTGGTTGCCACTGATCAAAGGAAATCAGAGCAGGGGGATACATGTATACAACATTGCACCATTTGAATTTTTTGTTTTTAACTGCATCCATGATAGTCTTTCCTTCTATGTCAGTAACTTGGTTTTCATTTTAAAGGTTTTTGTATGGATTAACTCCTTTCCTGCCTTGATAAATTTAATGTACTAAAGAGAAAGTATCTTTGTTTATTGAAGCCTTGCAGGGCCCCAGCACCATCCTTTGATCATCACTGTTGTTGTGAATAAGGAGCTTTTGAAAGTAAAGAAGGTTAGGGTTATATACCTATATACCTAGGTTATATACCCAGAAAAACCATGGAGGTCCAAGATTTTATTTCTAAATTAATCTAGCTAATTTTCTTACAGCTTATAACTTCTGAAAGGTGAGAAAACCCCAATAAATTTATTGTTGAGAGTTTACTTTATTGGATTTCTGACAATCACAAGCATTTAGCAAACCAACCTTTCTGACTCCAGATCTTCAGAAATGATTCACCTGCAACTCTGATCACTTACTACCCAATATTCCTGAATCTTGGCAGTAGGAATCCCTAAACAGCACAGTTTTTGATTTTTTGTTGTTGTTTTATATTTTTTATTTTTGATAACAAGGCACGTGGGATCCTAGTTCTACAACCAAAAATCAAATCTGCACGTCTCACACTGGAAGCACAGAGTCTTAACTAGTGGGTCACAAAGGAAGTCCCATAAACAGCCTGTTTTTCTGTAAAGCTGCAGCAACTGATAAAGAAAATGCAAGTTGCTCAGGCGAGTCCGATTCTTTGCAACTGTATTGCCCATGGAATTATCCAGGCCAGAATACTGGAATGGGTAGCCTTTCCCTTCTCCAGAGGATCTTTCCAACCCAGTAGTTGAACTGGGGTCTCCTACATTGCAGGCGGATTCTTTACCAACTGAGCTATCAGGGAAGCCCCGAAAAGCTAAAACACCACTTACTCTTCCTTTCTTATTCAAACAGGCAGGAAACTACAAATCTCAGAATCTTATCAGGAAACTGCAGGTAGGAAGATGGGTGAATCAGCTGGGTAGAGAATAATTTCTTTCTCATGGTCCACACATCAGTGCTGGTGGTGGGATGGTACTCAAGACATACAAAGAACTCTACTCTAAATGCCTGGGAATCAATGTCACTCACAAATACAGAGTTCCTGAGAAGAGCAAGGAGAGAGAAGAAGGCCTTCTTAAGAGAACAGTGCAAAGACACAGAGGAAAACAACAGAATGGGAAAGACTAGAGATCTCTTTAAGAAAATGAGAGATACCATTTCATGCAAAACTGGGCACAATAAAGGACAGAAATGGTGAGGACCTAACAGAAGCAGAGGAGATTAAGATAAGGTGGCAAGATGACACAGAAAACTACACAAAAAAGGTCTTAATGACCTGGATAACTATGATGGTGTGGTCTCTCGCCTAGAACCAGACATCCTGAAGTGTGAAGTCATGTGGGCCTTAGGAAGCATCACTACTAACAAAGATAAAGGAAGATGGAATTTCATCTGAGCTATTTCAAATCCTAAAAGATGATGCTGTTAAAGTGCTGCACTCGATAAGCCAGGAAATTTGGAAAACTCAACAGTGGCCACAGGACCAGAAAAGGTCAGTTCTCATTCTAATCCCAAAGAAAGACAATGCCAAAGAATGTTCAAATTACCATACAGTTGAGCTCATTTTACATGCTAGCAAGGCAGGGCTCAAAATCCTTCAAGTTAGACTTCAACAGTACTTGAATCAAGAAATTCCAGATGTATAAGCCGGATTTAGAAAAGGCAGAGGAACCAGAAATCAAATTCCCAACATCCACTGGATCTTAGAGAAAGCAAGGGGATTCCAGAAAAACAACTACTTCTGCTTCATTGACTATGCTAAAGCCTTTGACTGTGTAGAGCACAACAAACTGTGGAATATTCTTAAAGAGATGAGAATACCAAACCACCTTCCCTGCCTCCTGAGAAATCTGTATGCAGATCAAGAAGCAACCTTTAGAACTGGACATGGAATAATGGACTGGTTCCAAATACGGAAAGGAGTTCATCAAGGCTGTATATTGTCACCCTGCTTATTTAACTTCTATGCAGAATACATCATGCGAAACGCCAGGTTGGATGAATCACAAGTTGGAATCAAGATTGACTGGAATCAACAACCTCAGGTATGCAGATAATACTACTTTAATGGCAGAAAAAGAAGAGGAACTAAAGAGCCTCTTGATGAGTGTGAAAGAAGAGAGTGAAAAAGCTGGCTGAAAACTCAACATTCAAAAAAGTGAGATCATGGCATCCAGTCCCATCACTTCATAACAAATAGATGGGGAAACAATCTAAACACTGACAGACTTATTTTCTTGGGCTCCAAAATCACTGCAGATGGTGACTGCAGCCACGAAAATAAAAGACACTTGCTCCTTGGTCGAAAAACTATGACAAACCTAGACATCACTTTGCTGACAAAGATCCATCTACTCAAAGCTATGGTTTTTCCAGTACTCATGTATGGATGTGAGAGTTGGACTATAAAGAAGGCTGAGCACCAACGAATTGATGCTTTCGACCCATGCTGCTGGAGAAGTCTCTTGAGAATCCCCTGGACAGCAAGGAGATCAAACCAGTCAATCCTAG
This sequence comes from Neotragus pygmaeus, assembly GCA_006410875.1. Classification (NCBI taxonomy): domain Eukaryota; kingdom Metazoa; phylum Chordata; class Mammalia; order Artiodactyla; family Bovidae; genus Neotragus; species Neotragus pygmaeus. The sequence continues at coordinate 36,194 of SJYV01016222.1, read as the reverse complement.
AGGAAATCAACCCTGAATATTCACTGGAAGGACGGATGCTGAAGCTGAAGTTCCAATACATTGGCCACCTGATATAAAGAACCGACTCATTGGAAAAGACTTTGATGGTGGGAAAGATTAGGGGCAGGGGAAAGAGGGGGCCAGAGAGAGTGGTATGGTTGGATGGCATCACTGATTCAGTGGACATGAGTTTGAGCAAAGTCTGAGAGATAGTGAAGGACAGGAAAGCCTCGTATGCTACAGTCCATGGGGTCACAAAGAGCCAGAGATGACTTAGCTAATGAACAGCAACAATTTATTTCCATTGAGCTTTCTTATTGAACTATGGACATATGTACAGTAAAGTGCAGAAATCATAAGCACATAGTTCTGTGCATTTTCACACAGTGAACACACCTGTGTAACAACAAGCAGATCAAGAAATAGAAAATTCCCCCAATCCCAGAAGCAATAACCTCAGAATAGATTAATCTTGTCTGTTTCCTATTTTACATAAAATGGAGTTATATAGCATTGTGTCTGGCCTCTTTGGCTCAAACATACTTTGGTAAGCCAGGCATTTTGCTCACAACATATTTGTTGCTTATATTAAGAATAGTAATAAATTAGTTCTCCTTATATGAATACACCCCAATTTCTTATCCATGCTACAGTTGATGGGCATTTTGAGAAGTTTCCAGTTAGGTGCTTTTTTAAAAAAAAAAAATGTTGGCCTTACCACAGGGCATGCAGGATCCCAGTTTCAACCACAGGCTGAACCTATGCCCCCGACAGTGGAAGCAAAACATCCTAACCACTAGACTTCCAGGGAAGTCCCAAATAAGGGGTTATTGTGAAAACTGCTTTCCTGGTGACTCAGATGGTAAAGAATCTACCTGCAACGCAGGAGACCTGGGCTCGATTCCTTGGTTGGGAAAATCACCTGGAGAAGGGAACGGCTACCCAATCCTGTATTCTTGTCTGGAGAATTCCATGGACAGAGGAGCTGGTGGGCTACAATGGATGGGGTCACAAAGAACTGGAGGACTGAGCAACTAACACGTTCACTTTGAAAAGTGCAGCTATGAACATTCTTGTACATGTGGAGAACAGATGTGTGTATTTCTATTGGGTATCTCTCTAGATTTGGAATTGCTGGATCACAAGTTATGCATATATCCCTCTTTAGTAGAAAATGCCAATTTTCCAAAGTAGCAGTACCAATCTACACTCCCACAAGCAGTGTGCAAGATTCTGGTTGCTTCACATTCTCACTAATACTAATACTAATATTTTGGGGAGCTATTCTGTCGTTTATTTATGTTTATTTCCTAATCACTTCTTCCCAAGATCCCAAAATATCTTTCCTTTCAAATCACATGTAACAGTGTAGTGTGACATAAAGTGTGCTGTAACATCAGGCAATCTAACTTACCAGACTAGTGACATCTGAGCCTCAACTTATTCATCTGTAAAATGGGAATGATAAACTACCCACTTCATAGGGTTGTTGACCAACTGAGATCATGCATGCAAAGTGCATAGCACAGCTCCTGCCATAACGTATGCAATAAACGACTGCTACGCACTTGACTATATTTCAGAGCTGGGGAAACTGAGGCCATGAGGGGTAAAAGGGTCTGGTCAAGGTGACATAGTGGCAAAGCCTACAGAGCCTGGTGTGGATTTCTCAAGTCAGTGCTCCATGGCACCATGTGGCTTCAATTTTAAAGATTTTTTTCTTGAAAAATGCAAACTAGGTCTATAATTTTTTTTTCCTGGGCATGCTGCAGGACATGTGAAACCTTAGTTTCCCACTGAGGGATCAAACCCAAGCCCCTTGAATTGAAAGAGCAGGGACTTAACCACTGGACAGCCAGGTAGTCCCTGGATCTATAATTCATTCTATAATTTCATTCATTTAACGGTTACATTGTGATTTCGGCTTCTAATTTAGCAAATTTCATCAGATTCTCCAAGAGAGGATGTACATCAGGCTGCTCCCAGAGAAACCAGTGTTCCTTTTGACAACAAACAGGTCTTAGGAGGTGAGACTTACATTTTATTTAGAGACATTGAATCCCTGGCGAGTCAACTGCTGGCCCCAGCCAGAAGGTAAAGCAGGGCCTTGACAAAATAGTTGAGATTTTAACCATTGCCTGTCTCAGGAGTTCCCAGCCCGGCTCTTTTATTAGGAGCACAGAGGCTCATGGGTGGTTCCTGTGACACACAACACCAGCAGAGTTGACAAATAGGAGGTCATAAGTTACCATCTTGCTGGGTTAGCAGCAGCAGCTCTCATTTCCTGATCACAGCAGGATTAGAGATAAGGGCTCAGGCCTGTGAGCCCCCTGCAAGGAGTCCTGAGAATGTCTACAGATGTCCGGTGCTGCACAGCCTCTAGGAGGGACACATAGATGGTTCCCAGGGCCAGAAGATGCCTGTCAGGACACACAATAAAGGACAGAAATGGTATGGACCTAACAGAAGCAGAAGATATTAAGAAGAGGTGGCAACAATACAGAGAAGAACTATACAAAAAATATCTTAATGACATGGATAACCATGATAGTGTGATCACTCACCTAGAGCCAGACATCTGGGAGTGTGAAGTCAAGTGAGCCTTAGGAAGCACTACTATGAACAAAGCTAGTGGATGGAAGTGATGGAATTTCACCTGAACTATTTCAAATCCTAAAAGATTCTGCTGCTAAAGTCCTGCAGTCAGTATGTAAGCAAATTTGGAAAACTCAGCAGGGACCATAGGACTGGAAAAGTCAATTTTCATTTCAATTCCAAAGAAGGGCCATGCCAAATAATGTTCACATTACCCTAAATTTCACTCATTTCACGCGCTAGCAAGGTCATGCTCAAAAATCCTCCGAGCCAGGCTTCAACAGTACTGAGAACTTTCAGATGTACAAGTTGGATTTAGAAAAGGCAGAGGAGCCAGAGATCAAATTGCCAACATTGTTGGATCATAGAGAAAGCAAGAGCATTCCAGAAAAACGTCTACTGCTGTATTGTCTACACCAAAGCCTTTGACTGTGTGGATCACAAAAAAGTGTGGAATATTCTTAAAGAGATGGGAATACCAGACCACCTTATCTGCCTCCTGTGAAACCTGTACACAGGTCAAGAAGCAGCAGTTAGAACCAGACATAGAACAACGGACTATGTTCCAAACTGGGAAGGGAGTATGTAAAGGCTGTATTGTTACCCTGTTTATGTAACTTATATGCAGAATACATCTGGTGAAATGCCAGGCTGGATGAAGCACAACTTGGAATCAAGATTGCTAGGAGAAACATCGATAATCTCAGATATGCAGATGACACCACCCTTATGGCAGAAAGCAAAGAGGAACTAAAGAGCCTTTTGATGAAAGTGAAAGAGGAGAGTGAAAAAGCTGGCTTAAAACTCAACATTCAAAAAAGTAAGATCATGGCATCCAGTCCCATCACTTCATGGCAAATAGATGGAGAAACAATCAAAACACTGACACACTTCATTTTCTTGGGCTGCAAAAATCACTGCGGATGGTGATTGTAGCCATGAAATTAAAAGATGCTTGCTCCTTGGAAGAAAAGCTATGACCAACCTAAATAGCATATTAGAAAGCAGAGACATCACTTTGTTGACAAAGGTCCATCTAATCAAAGTTATGGCTTTTCCATTAGTCATGTATGGACCACAAAGAAGGCTAACCACCAAATAATTGATGCTTCCAAAATGTGCTCTTGAGAGTCCCTTGGACTACAAGGAGAGCTAACCAGTCAATCCTAAAGAAAATCAACCCTAAATTTTCATTGGAAGGACTGATGCTGAAGCTGAAGTTCCAATACTTTGGTCACCTGATGCAAAGAGCCAACTCATTGGAAAAGACCCTGATGCTGGGAAAGATTGAAGGCAGGAGGAGAAGGGGATGACAGAGAAGGAGTGTTTGGATGGCATCACAGACGTGACGGAGTGTGAGCAAGCTCCAGGAGATGGTGAAGGACAGGGAAGACTAGTGAGCTGCTGTCCATGGGGTTGCAAAGAGTCAGATACTACTGAGCGACTGAACCACAACAACACATAAAGAAGCGCTTCTTTTCCTCTAAAGATGCCCAGGAGCTCGTCTCAGCTAGCTCTCGGGGTGGGCTGAGGTGTCTTTAACACCAGGCTACCTCTTCTTGCTCTTCTCCCTTTTTAATAAAAAAGAAGTAGTTCAAGAAGGCAAAAGTGTTAGGCTAAATAACAGATTTTGGTTTTCAATAAATTCACTTTAATGTGTATGTCCCCAAAGAACAAAGTAACATTGGTTTTCCGCTTGTTGTTATGACAGAGTTGTGTTTTAAAATAAAGTTTGTTAAAGTGGGTAATTTTAAAGAAGACTCTCAAGTCAATAATAGTACAAGTGACAGGGACTTCCTTGGTGTTCCAGTGGTTAGGATTTCGTGCTTCCACTGCAGGGGGTGCAGGTTCAATTCTTGGTGGGGGAACTAAGATGCCCCATGCTACACAGTTCAGCCAGGAAATTAAAAAATATATAGTACAAGTGACATGTGTATGTGACAAACTGTAAAGGCGATTGGAGCTTCGAGGTAGTAGAAAGAGATGACAAAAATCTGACAGTAGCAGAGAATGACTGGAGCCAGCAGCCCTGAACAGTGATCTCAGCCACTAATGGCCAGTGTTCCCTGAACCACTTCACTCCTCTGAGTCTCCATCTTCTCACCTGTTAAATGGAGATTATTCAATTCTCTTATTAAGGGTCGTGAACCATATTTGTAAACTTTCTGGCTAGTGAAGAGGTTCTATTATTGACAACTTTATTATTCAGTTCAGTTTAGTCGCTCAGTCGTGTCCGACTCTTTGTGACCCCATGAATCGCAGCACGCCAGGCCTCCCTGTCCATCACCAACCAACTCCTGGAGTTCACTCAGACTCACGTCCATCAAGTCAGTGATGCCATCCAGCCATCTCATTCTCCGTCGTCCCCTTCTCCTCCTGCCCCCAATCCCTCCCAGCATCAGAGTCTTTTCCAATGAGTCAACTCTTTGTATGAGGTGCCCAAAGTACTGGAGTTGCATCTTTAGCATCATTCCTTCCAAAGAAATCCCAGGGCTGATCTCCTTCAGAATGGACTGGTTGGATCTCCTTGCAGTCCAAGGGACTCTCAAGAGTCTTCTCCAACACCACAGTTCAAAAGCATCAATTCTTCGGCACTCAGCCTTCTTCACAGTCCAACTCTCATATCCATACATGATCACTGGAAAAACCATAGCCTTGACTAGGCGGACCTTAGTCGGCAAAGTAATGTCTCTGCTTTTGAATATGCTATCTAGGTTGGTCATAACTTTTCTTCCAAG
>SJYV01016222.1:0-10374 GCA_006410875.1 Neotragus pygmaeus | reverse complement strand
AACCCACTGCCTCTGGTGTTTGCCTAGGTCCTGCTCTTTTTGTGTGTCTGTCTGTTTTTACTTTTTTTTGGGGGGGTGGGGTAGCCACGCCACACAGTGTGCAGGATCTTAGTTCCCTGACCAGGAATCAAACCTATGTCCCCTGTAGCAGAAGTGCAGAGTCCTAACACTGGACTGCAAGGAAGTCCCTAGATCCCGCTCTTTTTGTTTGTTTTTGGTTATGCTGGGTCTTCTTTGCTGTGCACAGGTTTTCTCTAGCTGCAGAGAATGGGGGCTAGTCTTCGCTGCGGTGCAGAGTCTTCTCATTGTGGTAGCTTCTCTTGTTGCTTAGCACGGGTTCTAGAAGCATGGGTTTCAGCAGTTGTGACCCATGGGCTTTAGTTGCCCAAGGCATGTGGAATCTTCCTGGACCAGGGATTGAACTGATGTCCCCTGCATTGCTAGGCAGATTCCTTGCCACTGTACCACCAGGGAAGTCCCCTACATCCTACTCTTAAATACTTGTTTACCAGCCAAACAACTTGATTGTTCATTAGGACATGTGCATGTATATTAACAAATAGAGTTTTTACTCTGGATGAACTTACTCTGGTTAGGGCTTTTTCTTAGCTGCAGTTACCAGGAAATCTATTCCTAAATGGTTTAGGCAAATAAGCACACTACGTATGGTTTTCCTCATTCAGTCGCTCAGGTCAGTTTAATGGTTGTCATTCAGTCGCTCAGTTGTGTCCAACTCTTTGTGACCCTGTGGGCTGCAGCGCACCAGGCTTCCATGTCCTTCACCATCTCTTGGAGTTTGCTCAAACTCATGTTCAGTGAGTCAGTGATGCCATCCAACCATCTCGTCCTCTGTCATCTCCTTCTCCTGCCTTCAATCTTTCCCAGCATCAGGGTCTTTTCCAGTGAGTCAGCTCTTTGCATTAGGTGGCCAGAGTGTTGGAGCTTCAGCTTCAGCATCTGTTCTTCCAATGAATATTCAGGGTTAATTTCTGTTAGGATTAATTTCCTTCCCTGCTAGCTCAGCTGGTACAGAATCTGCCTGCCATGCAGGAGACCCCGATTCGATTCCTGGGTTGGGAAGATCTGGTGGAGAAGAGAGAGGCTACCCACTCCACTATTCTTGGGCTTCCCTGGTGGCTCAGCTGGTGAAGAATCTGTCTGCAATGCGGGAGACCCAGGTTTGATCCCTGGGCTGGAAAGATCCCCTGGAGATGGCAATGGCTACCTGCTCCAGTATTCTGGCATGGAGAATTCCATGGACTGTACAGTCCATGGGGTTGCAAAGAGTCGGACATGACTGAGCGACTTTCACTTTCCTTTAGGACTGACTGGTTTGATCTGGTATGGTACATTCTTACAATGGAATTCTACTCAGCAATGAAAAGGAACAAACCACTCATAAATACAACAATATGGATGAATCACAAAGCAATCTATTGAGCAAAATAAGTCAGACACAAAAGAAGATATGCTATATAATTCCATTTATACAAAGTTCTAAAACATACAAAAGTCTAGGATGATAGAAACCAGAGTCTTGGTTGCCTTGGGGAATGACAAGAATTGTATATATATATGTATATGTTTGTATATATGTATGTATGTGTGTGTGTTTGTATATTTTTGTCCAAACTCATTGAGCTATGTGCTTTAAAATCTGTGTATTTTATTATGTGTAAATTATACCTCAACTTTTATTATTTATTTTATTTATTTTGGCTGTGCTAGGCTTTTCTCTGATTGGAGCGAATGGGGGCTACTCTCTAGTTGCAGTGTGCAGGCTTCTTCTTGCGGTGGCTTGTCTTGTTGGGGAGCACAGGCTCTAGAATGCAGGCTTGGTAACTGGGGTGCACAGGCTTAGTTGCTCTGTGGCATGTGGAATCTTCCTGGATCAGGGATCGAACTCATGTCCTCTGCATTTTCAGATGGATTCTTTACCACTGAGCCACCAAGAAAGCCCTCGATTTTTAAAAAGTGGTGTAGGCAAGAAAGGGAATGCTGCTGACTCCTGGAACCAAGAAGTCCTGAGGAATGGCTTCAGGCCTGGCTTGATCTAGGGCTCAGATGTTGCCCAAGACTCAGTCTCTCAGTTCTGCTCCCCCAGGTTAGCTCCGTTTGGGGGAAGACACTCCCCTGCTCTGGTACCTTGGCTGCAGCTGCCCAGTCTCAGCACCTTCCTAGATTCAGGGCTGATGGGGGAAAGTGAAGGCTCCTCCCTGATGGGCTCTGGTTATCCTATGTCGAGTGCTGGCCTTGAATCAGACCCGAGGTGAGTTTGGTTTTCCGGTTGGCCAGGCATGAGTCAGCTGTCCTTCCCCTTGGAAAGGAGGTGTGGGAGCATGAGTTTACCAGCCTGACTGTTATGGGCTACAAGGTGGAAGAGTGGGAATTGGGTCACTGTGGCCAAAGGGTGTGCGTGCGTAATGTCAGGCAACCCTCAGCCGGGAACCATGAGAGGGAAGCCTGGGAATTGGTAGGTGAGCTGTCCCCTTATCTCCACACATTCTTGCTGCTCCGGCTCAACTCAGAGTGGCAGAAAGGATGTGGGCTTAAAGTCCCTCTCCCACCCTTACTGTGTCCAGCATGGTTTTTTTTTTTTTATATTTATTTCACGCAAACTCTTGGTTGGGGCAGATGGGATCTAGTTCCTTGATCAGGGATCAAACCCACGTCCTCTGCATTGGGAGCATGAAGTCTTAACTAACCCCTGGACCACCAGGGAAGTCCCCTGCCTTTAACATCTTGAGTAGCTCACTCCTCGTCCAAGCTTTAGAGTCGTGGGGTCCAAGATGCTGTACCAGAGCCCACTTGGGCTGTCCAACACATGGGAGACCCCACTAAGCTAGTGAGAAAGCTGAACTTACACTCCGTACTTGCTTTTCTCGGGTGCTGGCAGTTGGACTATCCTTCCGTGTATTGAGGTGAACACCCTTGCCCAAGCCTTAGTCTGGTCAGGAAACTGACAGACTCTGTATAGTGGACAGACTCAGGTTCACTGTAAGACTTTTGGACAGTGATCTTAGAGGCCAGGGCAGTTCATTTGCTCCCCCTACCCCGTCCTCGGTTCCCAGGCCAGGCCAGTCTGACGGGTGCTGCCTAGGTCCTGGGCACAAGCCCGCAGTCCAGTTTGGAGCGGTGCTTCCTCCTGTTGGGATCCAGTGAAGAACGGAGGCGTGACTGTGGGTCCCCACTAGCAGAGAGCCCGTGTGGCAGGGGCCAGTAGACGGCAAGCAGCCTCTGTGATTCCGTGGCATCTTTCTGACAGTCTCAACCCAGATTCATCTCTCAGGGCTCTGGGTAGTTTCCAAATAGCCCTGTGGGTGTGTCTGGTGTTTCCAACAGGCCCAGCATTCCTACCTGTCAGTAAGAAGTAATGTGATTTGGGGTCCAGTCACTCAATCAGATCTAATCCTAAGCATTCCTATGTCTTATCTGGAAACTTGACCCCACATCTGTGGGCTGGTTAGGGTGTAGCCATTCCAGGCCTGCCAGACGCCTGGTGAGGTATGGGAGCAGGAAAAAGTTCTTATCCTTGAGCTGGAATGGCTGCTTATCAACTCTGGGAATGTCCATAAAGGAATTAGTTATTAAGGCTTCTCTGTAAAATAGAACACAGCCTTGGTGAACCATGTAATTTTAAGTCAGATCAAGCCACCCCTTCATAGTAATTTTGGGAAATAGAAACGAAAGAGGCCTGCAATTATTTTAGCCCTATAATATTGTCAGCTTAATATTAAAGACATTTTAATCTTAGGTCTGATTTTCTGATTTTTGTTTTCAATCAAGGGCCATTTAATGGTGTGAAAGATGTTAATTTTAAGACTATTCCAAGTCAGATTGTGACTATCTGTGTAATTTGAATTTGGGAAGCTGCTTGGGGGACAGGTGGGGGTGGCCACCTGCTACGTTGTTGTTGCTTACAACTCTCTGCGGCCCCATGGACTGTAGCTCCCTAGGCTCTTCTGTCAGTAGGATTTCCCAAGCAAGAATACTGGAGTGGGTTGCCATTTCCTTCTCCAGGGGATCTTCCCAACCCAGGAATTGAACCTGCATCTCTTGCATGGGCAGGCAGATTCTTTACCACTCTGCCACATGCTGCGATGGGAGAATGAGAAATCTTTGTGGAAGGAGACATGTGACAACTCCTTTCTGACTCAGTGGTCCAAAGGCGGCTAATATGGGAATCCCTGAGAAGCCTGGGGCTGCAGATAACCCATTTCTTCCTCCTTGGGGTCAAGGCCATGGGTGTGGCTTGGGCAGAGGTGTGGGAGGCTAGGTATGTGTAGGGCTGCAATGACAGTGACCAGGCAGTGACGCAGAGAGAAAGGGCAGTCGCCTCGACAAATACTGCCCACCAGCCACTCCCAGGGTGTGAGCATAAGCCCTTTCAGTGGGCAGAGCTCAAAGATATGCTTTAGAAAGCAATGGAAACTTCAGATCCCTGGGCTTCTATTAATACCTGCTGGAGTGGGAAGAACACTATTAGATTAAAAGGAAACTTTTTGAATCACTTTGCTGTACACCTGAAACTAACACTATATAGTAAATCAACTATAATTTACCAAACAAAAGACGGGAATTCCTTGGCAGTCCAGTGTTTAGGATGTGGCTTCTCACTGTGGTGGCCCAGGTTTGATCCCTGATAGGGAACTTTGTGTCCGAAAGCTGCTCAGACCCCCCCCAAAAAAAGGAAACTTTTTTTTCTGATATCAAACCTTTCACAATGAAACATTGACTATAGTCTAGAGACTTTTCTGTTGGTCTGATGATTCATGGGATCGCAAAGAGTCGGACACGACTGAGCGACTGAACTGAACTGAACTGAACTGATGGTTCAGACTCTGTGCTCCTGATACAGGAGGCATGGGTTGGATCCCTGGTCAGGGAACTAAGATCCTTCATGCTGCCCAGTGAGGCCAAGAAAGAGAGAGCAACTGGAGGCTGGATTTGGCACATGGATCTTAAAAAAAAGGGGGAAACTTTTTTCCTGATCTTGAACTTTTCACAGTGAAACATTGATTGTAAACTAAATACCCCAGGAAATAATGGACAGAGAACGCAGACAATTCTCCAGAAAAAAACAATTTAACAGATCAATAATATAAGAAAAAAAAGTGTTTACCTTCACTAATAACAAATGCAAATTGGGAGAATAGGATACATATTTTTTGCATACAATTTGGCAAAGATTCAAAATATATCAACTCAACAATAAAAGACAGCCTGGCTTAAAAATAGGCAAGAAACCTGAATTGATCTTTCTCCAAAGATATACAAATGGCCAGTAAGCACAAGAAAAGATGTTCAACATCATTACCCATTAGGGAAGTGCAAAGCAAAACCACAGGGAAATACCACACATCCTAGGTTGTCTATAATAAAAAAGACAATAACAAGTATTGAGAAGGATAAGGGTAAATTGGAGTCCTCATCTACTGCTGGTGGGAATGGAAGATATTGTTGGCACTTTGGAAAAGAGTTTGACCTCAAATGGTTAAAGGTAGAATTAACCATATGATGTGTGGCTATGACATAGGAGAATTAACCATATGACATAAGACAAGGGAGTGACAGAGGATGAGATGGTTCAATAGCATCACCAACTCAATGGACATGACTTTGAGCAAACTACAGGGGACGGTGAAGGACAGGGAAGCCTGGCATGCCGCAGTCCGTGGAGTCTCAAAGAGTCAGGCATGACATAGAGACTGAACAGCAACAACCACCATTTGACACAATATTCCACTTTTAGATCTATAGCCAAGAGCAAGGAAGACATTCATTCACATAGAAACTTACACGGAAATAAGCAGCCCTATTCATAAGAGCCCACAGTGAAAAACATCCCCCAATGTCCTTTAACTGATGAATGGATAATGAATGTGCATATCGACTGGAGTGTTAGGGACGAAAAGAAGTGAAGTACTGATACGTGGTGCACTGTGGATAAACCTTAAACTAAGTGAAAGAAGCCCATCGCAACAGACATTCCATCATATGGAATGTCCAGATTAAGCAAGTCTGTACAGATAGAAAGTAGGTTCATGGTTGCCTAAGGCTAGTGGGGAACCTTTAGTTGTGGCATGTGACATCTAGTTCCTCAGCCAGGAACCCTGAACCCATGCCCCTTGCAGGAGAAGCCTGGAGTCCCAAATGCTGGACTGCCAGGGAAGTCCTGAGTCTTGATTTTCTGATAGGCCAATGCTGGCCATGGCATTGCATACATGCTGTTCCTGGGGGGAGGAGTGTGCTCTGTATGATCCTTCATACATAAGGAGGCCTGCCCATGGATTCCCCTCAACTCCCTTTTTCCCAATGATCTGGCTATGTGTCCTTACTGAACCTCTGTCATAAATGTCAGCTGTGAGTGCAACTGTATGTTGAGTCCTGCGAAACTCGAGTCATGTGGCTGGTCTGGAGAACTCCTGACACAGCCACTAATGTGGAAGATAACAATATGTATATAAAATAGTGGGCAGGGGCTTTCCTGGTGGTCCAGTGGTTAAGATTCCATGCTCCCCATGCAGGGGGCCAGGGTTCAATTCCCGGTCAGGGAACTTGATCCCTCATGCTGCAACGAAGAGCTCACACGCTGCAACTAAAGGTCCCACATGGTGCAATGAAAGTCGAAAATCCTGCATGCCACAGCTAAAAGACTTGGTACAGCCAAATTAATAAATAAACATTTTTAAAAAATCTTAACTTCTTAAAAAAAATTAAGTGGGAAAGAAATTCCTACTCACTTCAGAGTCAGTTCACAGTGCCTGTTTAGGCATTGTGTTATGGTGAATGACTTTTATTTTCTTTTTTACACTTTTTGGCATTTTATATATTTTCCATGTTAATGTTACTTTTATTTTCAGAAAAGATGAGTATTAAAAAAAATTTTTTTTCAGTTGTGTTCGACATTTGTCATCATTTTTAGAGTGGCTGACCTTTAAAGGGGCTGCTCTTGTTTTCTTTCCCTTAGGGCTGCAATCCCCTTGCGCAGACTGGCCGGAGCAAACTACAGAATCAGAGGGCTTCCTTGAACCAGAAGATCTTAAAAGCCATGCGGATGAGAACAGGAGCTGAGAACCTTCTGAAGTAAGTGTCTACTGGCTCCGCCACCTCAGCTGGGAGCCCGGCCTCTCCTGAGTCCTATCCATCTATATCCTAAACTCCCCGACCTGCCAGACTTCCTCTCAGCTCTTGATTTTAGCTTTGAGCCGCCTCCTTATTTCTGGAACAGGCCCTGTCTCACCTAGAGCTTGGTTGGGTTAAAGACATGTATTTTATGCAGCCGTCTGTGTGGTGGGGGTGGGAGGATGATGGGGGACGTCCAGTTATCCTATTCTTGTTTGTTTTCCCCACTTTCTTGGGACCCACCTGTTTTCTTATGCCTGATCTACAGTCACTTCTTGCTGAATCTTTGTTGAATGTATAAAGAAAAGGCAGAGAGAAGGAAGGAATAGGAACCTTTCTGTTGCCAGGATTCATCTTTGTAATGAGAGGGGCCTCCTAGGCCTGGGGCTCTCAGGACACTCATTATTATGCCCTGGTGGTAACATAGTTAACTTCTCAAGCGTAGAACTCAGTGAAGCCTTACCCGTAGGCTTTCTTCTGCAGAGTTCTGGGGTAGCTCTTGCCAGCCCCATGCCACCTTCTGCACTGTGTACGGGAGGCAGGCACTGTGTATGCTACCAGCTTACTGAGACAGATGCGTCCTAGAGCCCCAGAAAGAGATGGGGAGTGTTTGCTGGGACTTGGAACCTGGAAAGTTGGCAGGATATGGCTAATGGCTGTTTTCAGTGGGTCAAGTTCACTCTTGGAGGCCTTAAGGAGCCCAGGATGCTTGGAGGCTGCTGGGCAAAGCCAGATACATCAAACCAGGTGTTGGTAAAAAAGCTACAAGACTCGTGGTCACAAATATGTTTTAGGAATATGGGCCACTCTTCCTTGTGAGCCGCTTACCTGAGCACTCAGTGAAGAGAGGAGGAGGGTTTCTCACCATGAACTTGGGGTAAATTCATTAAAAAATTTTTTTTATCAATTTTATTATAATTGAATTGCTATACAATGTTGTGTTAATTTCTGCTGTACAGAAAAGTGAATCAACCATACATATACACATATCCATTCTTTTTGGAGTTTCCTTCCCATTTGGGTCACCGCAGAACATTGAGTAGCCTTCTCTGTGTTATATAACCTAAACAGTAGGTTGTTATTATCTTTTTTATACATAGTATCAGTAGTGTATATAGGTCAATCCCAATATCCCATTTCATCCCACCCTCCTCCTTAAGTTCATTTCTGAATCAATCTGTTCCTTAGGGAAGATCTGTGAGGTATGAAGTAGGAGAAAAGAAAAATGCAGGACAGCATGCCCTGCGTATACATTTTAAGGGATGAAGAAAACGCTGTTAGGGGCTCTTGGGAGCGAGGCAGGGTAGAGGTGACTCCTACTTGTCACACTATACTTTCAATGTTTGAATGTCCTTTTCCAAAGTGTATGGATTACACTTATGCATTTTTATTCTGAAATATCCAGAAGAATTGGGAGAGGCCCAGAAGAATAACGTAAGTGACCCGCTGCCCCTGGGTCAGAACGACAGTGCTGTGCCTGTGCTGGTTTCGTGACTCGTGGACTAGCAGACAGTGCAAGTCCCGGGCAGCCAAGTGTCTGGAACCTCTTCTCCAGCTACTTCCGCAACAGGGCGGAAGGGAGATTGTTCCTGGAGGAGACTGGGGACAATGTGGTAACACATCACCTTTTGAAATGTCTGACCGTGTCCCTGTCCCCAGAGAAGCCTGGACCTGGGAGTTGTCAGGTCCACTACGCAGTGGCCCCTGATTTTGGGAGGACTTGCTGTGTGCGCTGAACTTGACATGCTGAGGGCCCCGCTGGTGTGTTTTGTAGCCTTGGGTTTTGGTTGACACCTTGCCAGGCCAACAGTGCGGTTGAGGGGGGCAGGTGGGGAGCCCTGACCTTGTGGCTGTCCGTTTACCCAACAAATGGATTTGTTGAGCACCTGCTAAGTGGCAGGCAGTGCCTGAAATGCGAAGGGATAAGGCTGTGAGCAATTCAGACAAGGCCCTGCTTTCCTGATGCTTAATCTCTCTTGGGGGAAGCTTAATACACAAGCAAACAAATCCGCTCACGTCAGGAGGTGGTGTTTTCCAGGGTGCCAATGAAAGGGAAATGTGACAGAGGGTGACGCAGCGTGGCGTGGCCTTGGAGACCGAAGGTGGTCAGGGAGGCCCTTTTTGGCCAGGGCACTTGGCGTTGCTAAGGTGGGGACTAGGGCGGTTTTGTCTGTCTTGCTCTGTGAATGAAACCAGCAAACAGCCCCTCTGAGGCTCGTTGTCAAGTCTGATGTTGAGCTGGCAGGGGTGCGGGTGGGGTGCGGGTGGTTAATGATTCTTGCAGTGACCTAAAAGTTCAAAGTGCTCCTCTCTGGAGAATGTTGTTGGAGGAAACCCTAAAGGTATTTATTAATCTGACTTAACCGGCACCAACCGTTTCCCAAAAACAAATACGGCGTTTAGCCAAGCGCAGCTCTGGCCCGTGGGTGTCCCTGGCTGGCCACTTAGGGGGCTGTCCCTGCCAGCAAAGGGCAGTCAGAAAGCGCACCCTGCTGTGCTGTTTGTCTGTTTTCAGGTTCCCAAATGCTCTGCCACGGCCTCCCGATGAAGGTAGAGCAGATGGAATGTTTGGGGGAGGTTGCGTTTGGGAAACTGATCCTCAAATGCAGAAATGGGAAGGTCCCAGTCCTTATGGGCATCAGTAAGGGAGCTTTGAGGCTGGGCAGGTGTTGTGAGGAGCCAGGTTTTATAGGCTGCAAGCAATTCAGGCGAGACCCTGCTTTCCTGATGCTTAATCTCTCGTGGGGAAGACCGACTCTGATCCATATCGGCCAAGAGTCCATGAGCCTCCTGGAACTTGATTTGGAAGATAGCAGATATTTTAAATGTGCCTTTTCAGGCTAAACAAGGACAATATCCTTTCTCTTTTCCTAGCTCCCTCCCCTCCCTTGAGAAAAAGCTGGGGTAGCCATGTGATGATGTTTCTCAAAAACAGATGNAGCCTCCTGGAACTTGATTTGGAAGATAGCAGATATTTTAAATGTGCCTTTTCAGGCTAAACAAGGACAATATCCTTTCTCTTTTCCTAGCTCCCTCCCCTCCCTTGAGAAAAAGCTGGGGTAGCCATGTGATGATGTTTCTCAAAAACAGATGATCTTTGTGAAACTCCAAGCCAAGTTGTCACACAGCTTAATTTTAACTAACTGGTTCTTTGAACAAGGGCAGTCATTTAACATCTTGGGCTTTAGGTTCCCTTCTTGGGGCCGGGGGGCCTAGAAAAGAGTGAAGGGACCAGTGCTGTGAGGCAAT
>SJYV01016221.1:354607-370990 GCA_006410875.1 Neotragus pygmaeus | reverse complement strand
GCTCAAAAGCATCAATTCTTCTGCACTCAGCTTTCTTCACAGTCCAACTCTCACATCCATACATGACCACAGGAAAAACCATAGCCTTGACTAGACGGACCTTTGTTAGCACCCAAATCTATGCTCCAGGAATTCAGAGAGCCACAAATGTAACTTAAGGTTTGAAAACACAAACTTTGAAAAAAATTAAAATCTTTCAGAATTAAAATACTGAAAGGAACTTAAAAAATAATCTCTAAACTTTGTCAAAGAATGCGCCCCTGCAGTTCACAATTACTAGCATCGTCCAGAAAAAAAAGATTGGTCTTCTGTAAAGTGTGAGAACTTTTAGGTAAGATATGAAATTAGGAATAGAATATTCCCCTCTTTGAGGGTATTTAAAAATACATTGGACAGAATTCCATTATGGTCTAACTGTGGCCTTGACTAGACATGGGAAGATAAACATTATTGCTTCTCAAGGTCCCTTTCAACCTAACCTTCAGTGACTAGTCTCTCTAGAAATAGTACTTATTATAAATAAAATTCCATAGTGAAAATCAACTCAAGCACATTGTTCCTTACACCATTCCATTTTCTAAGCTTTGGCTGAAATATTCAAAATATTGGAAACTATATTAACTCTTTGAAAGTAGTGAGATACTTGGACTCTTTTATACTGGCAGTTTTAGACCCTTTTAGTGCATTCTTGATATTTCTAACAATTCAAATGTACTTAAAAGGTTATTTTCCTGCCAGTTCAACATATCAGTTTGTTTCTGAATTAAAGGCTTTGTTTAACATCTGAGTCAAGACTAGGACAATACATCAGAGATCTGTTGCTTGAATGCCAGGCTGACAAATTTACTTATCTGACAAATTTTGGTTGACTAACCATCCCATTTTGTCTGGGACTGGAGTGCTTACTGTGACATATAACTTTAGTATAAAACTGAGACAACTGGTCACTCTACAATTTAGCAAAACACCTATCAGTGTGTGTGTGTGTGTGTGTGTGTGTGTCTGTGTGCATGTTCACACATGTTTACCATTATCATTTTCATGTGGGTTTAAAGTCATTTTAGAGAGAAGAATAATAACCAAATATAAAGCTCTTTAAATGGATGTGCTATGTAATGAACTGTGTAGTTAAGTCATATAGCAACTCATTTTTTTAAAAAAAGGATAAAGTGTAAAGTTCAATAGCCATGGTGGTATGTTTTTCAGTTACTCAGTCGTGTCCGACTCTCGGCAACCCCAGGGACTGTAGCCCACCAGACTCCTCTGCCCTTGGAATTTTCCAGGCAAGAATACTGGAGTGGGGTGCCATATCCTGCTCCAGGGGATCTTCCTGACCCAAGGATCGAACCCGTATCTCTTGCTTCTCCTGCATTGGCAGATGGATTCTTTACCACTAGTGCCACCTCAAATAGAAAAATCTCGTCTGCACTGCATACAGGTGAGCAGTTCTTGAAATGATATTTCCCTTCAGGCCTCAGTAAACCCATTTTACAAGAGTAAATTCATTTTAATCATGTGAGGTTGACACACTGAACATCAGACACCATACCTGGTGGGGGACATTTTCTGGGATGAGTGACCCATCCCGTGTAATGAAAGTGATTTTTACTGTCTGGTTAATCTCATTTTTTTTTCAAAATGTTCATAAAATTGTAGATTGAGCTATACCTGAATAACAATAAACAGTAAGACAACTGATACTGAATTATTCAACTTAACATCTTTTTAGACCAAAAATGTTGCAGCAATGTAGGGGCACTGATTGAATCACTGAAAAGCCATGAATAATAATTTTCCAAAAAAAAGAGAGAGAAAGTAGCCTACAACTTATATGTCATCATCTTGAAGCAGTTATTAGGTCACCTCTTTCCTTTGACAGTGGGCTTTCCAGGTGGTGCGGTGGTGAAGAATCCACCTGCCAATACAGGAGACATAAGAGATGCAAGTTCGATCCCTGTTTGGGAAGATCCTCTGGAGGAGGACATGGCAACCCACTCCAGTATTCATGCCTGGAGAATCCCATGGACAGTGGAGCCTGGCGGGCTACAGTCCATGGATTCACAGAGTCAGACACGACTGGCCAACTGAGCATGTGGTGAGTTCCTCTGATAATATGTATCTTAACGGGAAAAAGTAAATTTTTATCCTGCATTTCCAGTAAGACTGTATTTCATAGTAACTTCTCCGCACCAAAAAAAAACTTCATGTGATGAGAGAAAGCTTTATTTTACAGAAGTATGTTACCTGTTAAGAGAAAAGGAAGAATTGAACTAGATTTAAAAAAAATAATTTTATTTATTTGGGGCTATGCTAGGTCTTTGTTGCTGTGAGGGCTTGTCTCTAGTTGCACAGAGTTGGGGCTACTCAGTAGTTGCGGTGAGCGGGCTTCAGTAGTTGCAGCTCAGTANGAAGAATTGAACTAGATTTTAAAAAAATAATTTTATTTATTTGGGGCTATGCTAGGTCTTTGTTGCTGTGAGGGCTTGTCTCTAGTTGCACAGAGTTGGGGCTACTCAGTAGTTGCGGTGAGCGGGCTTCAGTAGTTGCAGCTCAGTAGATGTGGTTCCCGGGCTCTAGAGCATGGGCTCAATGGTTGTGGCACACGGGCTTAGTTGCTCCTCAACATGTGGGATCTTCCTGGACCAGGCATCAAATCACTGTCTCCTTCATTTGCAGGCAGATTTTTTTTTTTTTCTACCACTGAGCCAAAGTAACCCCTGAATTAGATTTTAATCATTGTCAATCCCTAATGAAATTATTGACCCAGGGCAAGGATCGTTAACTAGTGTTAAAAGCATTAAGTGCCATGACTTTCACAGGGTGCCGAAGTAACAGCACAGAGATTTCCTCCCAGCCACACAATAAATGTAAATGCAAATTTGGGGAGGGATTAGATTTTCATCACCTAATGCAATGGTCACGTTTAGCCCCACGAATTGGGAACCATCAGATGCCGTGTCTCCTGATGTGACCCACAATAAAGTGCAAACCACTGGCTGCAGAATATTCTAGTCAGAGTGTTTAACATGCATCCAGCAGAGTTTTAGACCTAATTTTCACTGTAAGAAAATAGAGGGCATGGGGAAAGTTCACTGACTGCCCCTGAAGGCACCCAGACAAATGAAGGTGACTCATTCTTCTGGGATCCTTGGTCTGGGATCAAGTGTGTAATGGAAAAAAATTAGAGATGATTCTACATTAGAAGAAAACTAAGAGGATGAGATGGCTGGATGGCATCACGGACTCGATGGACATGAGACTGAGTGAACTCCGAGAGATGGTAATGAACAGGAAGGCCTAGGGTGCTGCAATTCATGGGGTCGCAAAGAGTCGGACATGACTGAGCGAATGAACTGAACTGAACTGAACTGAAGGGATGTAACAACTTTATTCAACATGTGGGCCTGAAGTAGACTCAAATTTGGGCAATCTAGGTCTAAATGGTATTTTGGGGAAAATAGAGGAAATTTACATGTGGATAGACAATTAGACAAACAAAAGTTTTGAATTATAAAGGTAAAGTTCATTAACCTAGAGAATCAGGATATGAAACAACTTGCAAAGTATTATTTCATCTTAATAAATACACACACATGGTACCTGAAAATGTAACCAAAATGATATTAAAGATAATCTCCAGTGGTAGGAATTCAGTGCTTTTATTTTCTTATTTTTATCTTATTTTTTGTCTTTCTCAAGCAACATATACAGCTTTTGTAACAATAACACATATTTGTTTATTGAAAAAACAAAAGCACACGCTGAAGCTGGGCATGCCTTGATTCAGTGAGCTTAAAGTTTCAGACCTTTCTGGTACCTGGCACTATTACTGCAATAAATTTAAATCCCTTTAAACAGAGAACTTTTAATCCCAGGAAAAGAGTACTGGTGAAGATTTGTCTTCTCCTTCTTGTTTACTGCTAATAATATATCTTCTGATGGTAAAGGAATTCTATTTTAATGGAAAGAAGACAAAAATAGAAGTGCAGATGGGAGGAAATTTGTGCAGAGGAAATGGGAAGGAAAGTAGGGAGTGAAAGGAGAAACAGGTGACATCCGTTTTCAGGTTCTGAGATGAACAAATGGAAAAAGGCCACCACTCCACCCAGCAGCCACAGACCATTCCTTCTGCAAGCCTTGTCTGTCTTCCCATCTGTGCACAGTCATTAAAAAAAATTATTATTATTATTTTGGCTGTGCTGGGTCTTCGTTAGTGTGCACAGGCTTTCTCTAGGTATAGTGCTCGAGGTTCTCATTGCTGTGGCCTATTTTGTGGGGCACTGGCTCTAGGGCACATGGGCCTCAGTAGTTGTGGCTTATGAGCTAAGTTGTCCCATGGCACGTGGAATATTCCCAGACCAGGTATCGAACCTGTGTCCCCTGCATTGGCAGGCAGATTCCCAACCACTGAGCCACCTGGGAGTCCTGTGAACAGCCACTTGTCCCTATAAACAATCTCAACATAGTATGTGAACTACACTCCCACTTATCTGGTTCTCTCCAGACTGTCATTTTCCTGAGTGTAAGTGACAGATCTTTGAGACCTCTGAATCTCAAGAATCTAACACAATATCTGGAACAGAATGGTTGCTTATACATTGACACTTTTGGAGGAAGCGTTCCAAGAAAACATAAACTAATACTTACAACAGTCCAAGAAAATGCCCCAGTCACTAATATTACGTCTGTATATGTCACCAAAATTAAAGAAACACATTTTGAAGTTAATGATGTCCAAAACAGTCAGACAAAATTCTTGCCAAGAAGTCTGCATGCATGCTTGCATGCTAAGTCACTTCAGTCAAGTCTGACTCTTTGCGACCCCATGAACTGTAGCCTGCCAGACTTCTCTGTCCATGAGATTCTCCAGGCAGGGATACTGGAGTAGGTTGCTGTGCCTGCAGACCTCAGGAAATCCATGCCCCACAAGATCAGCTGATAATCTCAGATATTTCAGTCTCTGCTCTCTAGATTTAAGAGAGCAGAGGGCAGCTTCTGCAAGAAGTAACTTTGGTTTCTGAGTGTGGAGGATTCAGACCCCAGGTATCCTCAAGCGCCTCCTCTGTCTGGCTGGGAAGACAGAGTTGAGTCTTACTGAGTAAGTCCAGGCCCTGACAAAACTGTGACTTCTTCTGTCCACAGCTTTCATCCCCAGACGTGCTGACTCCTGACTCCATTACTGACCAGCTGTAATACCCCACGTTAAGGGTCCTCACACATAAAAAGGCTGGCACTTGGACTGTACTTCAGTTCAGCTCAGTCACTCAGTCATGTCCAACTCTTTGCGACCCCATGAATTACAGCACGCCAGGCCTCCCTGTCCATCACCAACACCCAGAGTTCACTCAGACTCACATCCATTGAGTTGGTGATGCCATCCAGCCATCTCATCCTCTGTCATCTCCTTCTCCTGCCCCCAATCCCTCCCAGCATCAGAGTCTTTTCCAATGAGTCAACTCTTCACGTGAGGTGGCCAAAGTACTAGAGTTTCAGCTTTAGCATCAGTCCTTCCAAAGAAATCCCAGCGCTGATCTCCTTCAGAATGGACTGGTTGGATCGCCTTGCAGTCCAACGGACTCTCAAGAGTCTTCTCCAACACCACAGCTCAAAAGCATCAATTCTTCAGTGCTCAGCTTTCTTCACAGTCCAACTCTCACATCCATACATGACCACTGGAAAAACCATAGCCTTGACTAGACGGATCTTTGTTGGCAAAGTAATGTCTCTGCTTTTTAATATGCTATCTAGGTTGGTCNTGGGAAAGATTGAAGGTGGGAGGAGAAGGGGACAACAAAGGATGAGATGGTTGGATGGCATCACCAACTTGATGGACAAGAGTCTGAGCAAGCTCTGGAGTTGGTGATGGACAGGGAGGCCTGGCGTGCTGCAGTCCATGGGGTTGCAAAGAGTTGGACGCGACTGAGTGGCTGAACTGAACTGAGCACCACCCACTGCTCCTTGCCGGCGGTCCCAGGGGAGGGTGGTTGCAGGGGAGGCAGATGGAAATGAAGCGGTTCTCCAAGGTCCTCCTGGGGGCGCCTGGCCAGGAGAGCAGGCCTGGACGCACTGGGGGCAGCTGGGGCCCTCACCCCACTATAGCACCCTCTGGATGTTCCTCTGAAGGAATGACTGCATTTTGCGTCTGACTCAGCATCTGATGGCTCTCTGAGATAGGGTAGGGGGTGGTTTGGGCTGGCTGGGGACCAGGCCTGAGGCCCGGGGCAGTGGGCAGACACCCCTCACGGGGCCAGCCTCTGAACTCACAGGTCTCTCCTGGCACCCACCAGCCCAGGGCCCCTCTGGCTGACACAGGCAGGAGGGCAGGGACGGGGAGGGCAGCCCCGGCAGCCAGTCTGCTTTGAGCGGGCTGTCCTGGAGCCCCTGGCCCCAGGCCTTAGCTCCCCGCTGCTCGCCCCACCACAACCTCCTCCCACCTGAGGCCTGGACTTGACCTTGCTGGCTTTCGGGGGAGGGTGTGATAAGCGTCTTGGTGGAGGGAACTAGCTGCCTGCAAAGGCATTTTCCGCTCTCTAAAGTAAACAATCAAACAGGAAATTAATCGAGAAACCCACATCAACGGAAGGTTCAGGTTGTGATTTTCACAGCCCCAGAGCCAGGAAATTCAAAGTTATAGTTCCCATAGCAACTTGCCTGTAGAATGGGCCCCAGCCGCTGGGCTGGAACGAGACCTTGAGGGGTCAACTAGGCCAGCACCCTGCCTCCAGGAAGCGCAGCCCAACAGCAAGTCTGAATGTGCTGGGGCCAGACTGTTCTTCTGAGGCTCAGCAGCGGGCCCGAGACAGTTAGGAGCGGCAGGGCCAGGGCTCCACATTCAGCTCTCCTGAGCCTTGTAAACTGTGGAATCAGCTGACATCCCAGTTCTTCAGTCTTCTCTCTTCCAGTTATCAGTCCTGTATCCCAATACTCTGTGAACTGGGAGTAAATACCCAGGCCTGCAAGATGCTAGAGCGAGGGGCTGTGTGGTACACGCTTATCCTTTTGTCTCCCACCCCTTGTTCCACTCAGCCCCACAACGACCCCCGTCTCTTATCCCAGTTGCCCCTGAACCTAGTGCTTGGCCTTTGCCTGCACTCCCCACCGGCCGGCCCCAACTGTGCCGTTTTTCCTCCAAGAGAGATCTCAGTATTTGCATAGCTGCTTCTCCGCGCTGTGCTGTAGAACTAACCCAATGCTGTAAAGCAACTAGACTCCAATAAAAATCAACTAGAAGAAAAGACCTGCAGTAGGGTGTGGGGGAAAAAAAGACGGATCTCAGCTTACTGACAGGGCCAAGAGATTTCAGACAGTCTCCAGGGTGGCACCATTTTTTGGTGGTTCTCATCTCTTCGACCTGTCCCTCCAACCCCTTCTGGACCCACGACATAAAATCAGCTCAATGTACACTGACAAATGGGTGGCCTGAAGGAGACAGTGGCAAGCCCTCCCCCTTCAAGCCCATCAGGGGGGTCGTGGGGGTTGTGCGTCTTGGGTGGGGTTTTCTTTTGTGTGACTAGTGAGGAGTCCCGCCTGGCAGGAAAGGAGATAAGGGCGGTGGAGCTCAACAGAGAAGGAAACAGTCTGGAATCCTTCCCCGAGAGTCACCCTGCCCTCCCACCCGAGATGGCCACGACAGCCTGCGGGCCGGCTGGCCTAATCACAGTTCTGCAGCCCCGGCCTGGGGATCCTGTGACAGCGAGCAGGGCCGAGGCAGGAGCAGGCGTTCCTGGGCACTGGGCCTGCGGCAGAGGGTGCCCGGCTTGCTTGCCCGCCCGCCTGCCCGCCTGGCCCTGGAGCCGGGCCGTGAATTGAGCAAAGCAGTGGAAAGAGAAGAGGCGCCTGCTGGAAAGCAGACAGAGCGGCTCCTGGATTTCCTAACAGGCCCAGCCGCGTGCCAGGGCCGACGGGCCAGCTCAGAGCGCCTGCCCGGCATCGCTTGCGCAACAGGCCTTCCTCCCGTGGGTGAGCTTTCCTGGGTGGCCGAGCCGCTGTAGAGCCACATGTGTCCCTGAGGGAGGCCGCCCCCCACACCNAGGCCCAGCCGCGTGCCAGGGCCGACGGGCCAGCTCAGAGCGCCTGCCCGGCATCGCTTGCGCAACAGGCCTTCCTCCCGTGGGTGAGCTTTCCTGGGTGGCCGAGCCGCTGTAGAGCCACATGTGTCCCTGAGGGAGGCCGCCCCCCACACCCACCGCCTTCCCGCCCTCTCTGGGGTGTTAAGCACATCAGAACACGTTGGGCCCTTTGGGAAGACAGGAGGCCTCCTGGGGCGCAAGACGTTCCCTTTTAAAGAAGCCAAAGAAATCTTAATCAGAAAGAAGTGGTAGGGAGGCAGGAATGGACGGAGGGCTGACTTCTCTGCAGGCTCAGAGGGGACCAGGCTGGGGGCACTGCGACAGAGGGTCGCCTCCTGGTTTCCGAGGAAAGGCTGCCCTGTGCACAGAGCCCAGGGGCGCGGCCCTGCTCAAGGGTGGGCACACGGTCATCTGAAGGCCAAGCCCAGCTGCCTTGTCGTGAGCCCGGGAGGAAGCATCTCATGACACACCCAAGTCACCCAGAGGCCCCTGCTCCCAACTCCAGACTTGGCAGGGGTCTGAGTGGGGGAGGGCACCAGAAACTAGAGGGGAACCCTGAGGAGCTGGGACACGGGCACACTGGCCTCTTACTCTGTCCCCAAGCATGGAACGCTGAAGACGCCTTTGCTTAGACCATGTCCTTCTTCAGTGCTATCATCTTGGGCCTGCCTTGCAAGGAATACAAGCTGGGTTCCAGGCAGCGGTGCCCGTCTTCCCAGGGTGGTAGAGGTGGATGGAGTTTGAAGCCACACTGCAGCAGCTGGGCAGGCGGGTCTGGCCCTTGGATGAAGAAGGTTAGTTGGTTCTGTGGTGCGTTTGGGTGCAAGGTGGTAACCAAGGACCCACCGGACGGGGATAGCTGGGCCAATCAAGCTGAGACAAACAGGGCTGTGCTCCAGGCATGATGAGCATCTGCACTCAGAGCAGTAGCCACCCAAACTGAGGGGCAGACAGGTCTGGGCTGAGAAAGGGTCCAGGGCTGCCTGGGGACAGCAGAAGTACTCACTGCCAAGTCCAAGGTTGGAGATAAAAGTATTTAACGGGCAGCTGGGAGTTGGCTTGGGTTTCGAGCCTTACCCTTAGCAGAGTATACATTTTCATAATAGGTGAGTCTTTCTAAATTGAGATGATCTCTTTGGGTGAGTGAGCATGCGAATCCATGATCTATGTTACCCACGCATCATTACCTGGTCCAACTGACTGCGGGGGATCAAGGGCTCAGTCCACTGACCCACTTCCTCCCCAGGGGCCCTTCTTGCCTCGCACCCCGCTCCCCCACACAGATCTCTGGTCCAGCCAAAGCCATCTATGAACACATCTGGTCCTTATCTGCCTCTGGCCTTTGCTCCTCACTGACTCAGCTGGGTCCGCCTTCTCTCCCCTCGGCTCCAGTTACTGGATCTCTCAAGATAGGCTGAGAGATGTCCCTCCCCCAGAAGCCTTCTTTGACCTCCTTTCCTGAATCCCCTGGAGGGAGAAGCCTCAAGACTCACAGCCCGGGGGCAGTTATTTGGTTCTGCCCAGTTCTACCTGGAGTCTAGACTAGCCTTTGCTCACATGGTAACTTGGCGCCCAGCGGGCCCTCTCAGAAGACCCGTGAATTGGATTTGAAGGAAAGCACGTGCTGGCTGGGGCCAAGTCACTCAAGAGTCTCTCTATTCCCTGGACGCAGCCCCACTAGTAACAGGTCTGAAGGGATGGAACATCTTTCATTCATTCATTCATTCACCCGCTCACTCATTCAGCAAGGAACATGAGTCCTGTCCTCACCTGTAGACCTACTAATCTAATAAAGAAGACAGACTTTGCACAAGAGGGACAGTGATGGCAGCTGGGTCTGTAAAGCGAGACTGCCTGGGTCCTAATCCTGACTCGATCACCTGCTGCGTATGTTGCACAGGTAACTTTTCTGTCTCGGTTTCCTCATCTGGAAAGTGTGTGTGTCGGGGTGGGGTGTGGGTAGCAATAAACGAGATAATACATGAGACATATTCAGAGCAGTATCTGGCTTCATCAGCGGCAGCTCTCAGTTCTGCTCAGAACTAAGGGTGGTGCGGGGTGGGTGGCAGAAAAGACCATCTTCATCTGTGCGGGGAGAGGAAGCCTGGAGGAGCTCTAAACTGACGCTCTGATGTGGAGCTGGGGAAACAGTGGGATCGGGAGCCGGGGGAGGGAAGAACGTTCCAGGCAGTGACCCCGCGAGAAGCCCATCAGTCTGGAGTCCACAGAGAGGGGGCAGAGCCTGGGTAGAAGGCTGGTGGGGCAATTCCGGTGAAAGGTGACTGAGACAGACAGAGGAGAGGGAGCAAGTGGTAGCCGAGAACCACACCAGAGCGGCCTCCCACAGTGCCCGGAACTGACGGGGTGGCGGCCGGTCGGGACGCCCCTGAGTCTTTGGGCCAAGGGGGAATGTCCTGCGGAGGCCCCCAGGCCTGGAGATGCGCGTCTCGCGTCTGTGCAGGGCAGGTGTGAGGGCTGCGGCTGCTCTGAGCATCTGCCTGTGACCACAAGCTTCCAGGCCTTTGTCAGGGGTCTCACTCAGGGCCCACCTGTGTTAGCTGTGTTGCCTGGCCTTTAGTGAATCCCAAAGGACATCAACTTCTCCACGCTTCTGGCTAAGAGGCCATCAAATGAACTTCTGGAGAAAGACTTAACGATGAACACCTGCCCTTGGCAAAGGCTCGTACACTAAACTCAAGGTGACGTACGCATCTGGAGCCAGTCTACACGTGCGTATCTCCACACTCACCCCCACACACATTATCCATCTATGCGTGTTACGTGAAGCATGACGAGAAAGGAGACTAGTTTCAGGGGGACATTAAAAAAAAAGTCAATCCTGTTCCTCTCTTTCCTTCTAGCATCTGTGAGAGTACCTGCACCTGTGCAAGGACCCAGGCGAGACATTCTCCAGGTGGAGCTGAGCTCGGAGTCTCACCCAGGCCTGGGCAGCCTAGCACACCCAACTCAGGAGGGGCACTGGCCTGGAAACACCTCTGTGAGTCCCCAGTGGCGGCACACCTGCCTTCCAAGAGGACTTTCACCTGAGATGAAGGAAAGTGGGGCAAAGAGGTAGAGAGGGGACCAGTTTGGAGTTATTTTAAGTCCAAGTCCAAGGTGACGGTGGCATGATAGGACAGAGGGTGGATGAGCTGCCTATTTGGGGGCACGGATACCAGCTGAAGCTACAGGATTTGTAGATAGCGGCGGGGGGAAGGGAGGAATCAATGGGAACTCATTTGAAAAGACCCTGATGCTGGGAAAGACTGAAGGCAGGAGGAGAGGGGGATGACAGAGGATGAGATGGTTGGTGGCATCACCAACTCAATGGACATGAGTCTGAGTAAACTCCGGGAGTTGGTGATGAACAGGGAGGCCTGGCGTGCTGCAGTCCATGGGGTCACAAAGAGTCAGACATGACTGAGCGACTGAACTGAACTAAAGGGGAACTCCCGAGTTTCTGGCTTGAGTAAAATGGGTGGCCATCTACCAAGATTGAGGCTAGCTAGAAGGAGGAGGGGGTTTGGCCATTTGGGTCTGGAGGTCAAAGGAGTGATCCTGGCCAGAGAGAACATCTGAGAGCACCAGGTGCAACGGTACTGAAAGCTGAGGCCAGATGAGATCGTTCAGACCAGGATTTCTCAATGTGACTGACATTCGGGCCAAACAGTTCTTTTCTGTGGGGCCTCCTGTGCAGGGCAGGACCCTGGCCCCTCTGGCTAGATGCCTCTAGCATTGCCCCAGCCACATGGACCAAAAATGCCTCCAGATATCAAATGTCCCCTGCAGGGCAAACTGCCCCTAGTTCAGAATCACAGACTGAGATCAGGGGTGGTTAACCTCTAGTCCACTGGCCAAATCCCACCTGCGGCCTGCTTCGGTACGGGGCCAGTGAGCTAAGAATGGTCTTCATGTTTGTTTTTTTTTTAACGGTTGACAAAAAATATCAGAAGTACAATATTTTGTGACACACAAAAGTTACATGAAATTCAAATTTCAGTGTCCATAAATAACATTTTGTTGGAAGACAGTCACCGTCATTGGTTTAGAGCTCATTGTGCGGCTTTTGTAGCAGCAGCGCAGAGGCCCGAGCAGGCCTCTGGATGTGATGATGTGGACGGGGACCACATTCTTGGCTGGACGGGGTGGAAGCAACGCAGAGACCCCATGTGGGGAGACAATTCTTTTGAAATTTCTGGCTGTAAGGGAAGAGAGCAATGGGGTGGTTTCTAAAGGGGTACGTGGGGGTCAAGGGAAGGCCTGCTCCCCTGCAGAGGCGTTTAGTGGGTTGATAAGAAGAAACCACTAAGAGGAGGGAGTGTTGTGAAGTGGGAGAGAGAAGAGAAACCCATCAGATGGAAGAAGCAGAGAGGTGATGGGATAGGCAACGCTCTGGCATCAGGGGTGCGCTGAGCAGAGTCACCACCCCAGAAGACAGGCCACCCAAAATAGGCCAGGTCCATCCACCATGGCCGTGAAGAGACCCGAGACAGCCTGTGGGCCCCACGAGATAATTAAAGAAAGCAGAAGTTACGCAAGCAGGCTTAGATAGCACCTTGGGTGTAGAAGAAAGATGCTTAAAACTGGCCTTTGGATTATTTTAGAGTCTTATTCTCTTACTTATGTTTATATAAATTATTTTTTCTTCAAGCTCAGTGCTAACTTAACTGCAAAATGATATAGAAAAATCCCACAGAGGGATGGTCGTGATTTTAAACTGGTCTAATTTAAAATGGTCTAACTTTCTCAGCTGCGTGTTTTTTGAGAGGACTTTGGTTGACGTATCACCCATGCAGAAGCATGCACAGACCCTAAGCATGTAGTGAGATGGATTTACACAAATCACCACAGACACACGAGCTCCGATACCCTGACCAACAGCGACAGCCTGGTCTCACCCCACAGCCCTCTTGCGATCCATCTTCACTGACCCTCCCCAAGGGTCACCACAATGGCTCCTTATCACCAGAGCTTAGCTTTGGCCACTTAAAAATCCCCAGTGTCTGTGGGACTTCGCTGACGGCCCAGTGGTTAAGACTTTACCTTCCATTGCAGTGAGTGTGGGTTCGATCCCTGGTCAGGGAACTAAGATCCCCACACGCCTCCTGGTCAGAAAAACCAAAACATCAAACAGAAGCAATATTGTAACAAACTCAATTAAGACTTTTAAAAGATGGTCCACATTCAAAAACATCTTTAAGAAAACCAACCCACTCCACATTCAAAAACATCTTTAAGAAAACCAACCCACTATTAAGTTGGAAACAAACACATTGACCCTCAGGGGGACCTCCTGTGACGCCCCTTCTCACCTAGCCCCCGAGAGCCTTGCCTGTTCTTGGCTCCCCACTCTGGGTTTCCCTTCATAAGAAAAGGAAGTTAAGATCTGAATTAGCTGACCTCTGATGGGCCCAGGGCTACAGGTCAGCAGGGTCAGGGAGCTGATTTCCAAACCCAGGAATCTGTCTCAAAAGTCCGAAGCTCTCTCTGTATTGTGTTTATAGATATGTGTCCTGTAACTTGGAGAAGGCAATGGCACCCCACTCCAGTACTCCTGCCTGGAAAATCCCACGGACGGAGGAGCCTGGTAGGCTGCAGTCCATGGGGTCGCTGAGGATCTGACACGACTGAGCGACTTCACTTTCACTTTTCACTTTCATGCATTGGGGAAGGAAATGGCAACCCACTCCAGCGCTCTTGCCTGGAGAATCCCAGGGACGGGGGAGCCTGGCGGGCTGCCGTCTATGGGGTCGCACAGAGTCGGACACGACTGAAGCGACTTAGCGGCAGCAGCAGTCCTGTAACTTTCTCTTTTGGCAGGGGCGGGGGGTGGGGGACATGGAGCCCTTTGAAGATCTGATGAAAACTGACACCTCTCCTAGAAAAATGCACATTTTCACAGATGTCAGCGTACAGTGTTAGTAAGGCCACCCACCCAAGCACCCCCAGGGACAAATTCTGGACATGAGCTTTACCCCTAAATCAACAATGAAATGTCACAGAAACGAAGGCCAGAGAGATGAACACAGCTACGGTCTCAGGTGTTGCCTTTTTCCGTGGTTTTCCAAGCTGTGGCTGAGTAGCTCTGTGCTTAAGGCTCAATGTCAGAGTGGCCAATAAAGAGACCACAGAAGTTCTGCACCGTGTGCCAGACACTTGACAGATGTTATCACCAATCCTTAAGACAACCCTGCAGAGGCAGAAGCTGTTTCCCCATTTTACTGATGGAAAAATTGAGGCTCAAAGAGATTAAGTACTTGCCTCAGGCCCCCAGCTAGTACAAACAGCGTGGGATTTGAAATCGTGTAAATGTGATGTCCAAGCCCTTGTTCCTTCCATTTCCCTTCTCATCGGGGAGGCTTGCTTCCCTCTGGCCCCCTCTGTGGATCCCCGAAGCTGGCAGGGACTTTCTCTAGCGCAGGGCAGGCTGGTCAGGAGGGAGCTGACCGACAGCAGCGGGGTTCCTCGTATACACTGTCGCCACTCACACTGACTCACTGGAGCCCTGCCACTATGGGACTCCCGGGCACACATATGCATTTCCTGCATCTCAGATAGAGCCTCGGGCAGCTTGCATGAGAACGGAAACCTCTGAAGGCAACCGGAGACAGAAAGCCAGCATCCTGGAACAGACAGCCTCCCTGGGTTCATATGAGAGAGCCAAGTTACATCTGGGCCTCAGTTTTGTCATCTGTGAGGTGGCAGTGGATTTCAGACTAGCCCAGACCTACTTGGTGCACAGTCCTCCTCTCCTCGGCATCAGCATTGCCTGAGAAACGGCCAATTCTCCTCCCAGACAGCGATTTCCAAATTTGAATGCGCGTCAACATTACCTGCAGGGCAATTTCCCAGCTGAGAACCACAGATTTAGACAGAGGGTCTATAAACTATAGCCCACTGGCCAAATCTGGCCCACAGCCTGCTTTTTATGGGTTCATAAGCTGAGAAGAGTTTTGACATTTTTAAATAGCTGGGGAGAAAAAAAAAGTCAAAAGAATAATAATATTCCGTGACACATAAAAATGATATAAAATTCAAATTTCCGTGTCCATAAATAAGGTTTTGTTGGAACACAGTCACTCTCAGTCATTTACATATCATCTCCGCTGCTTTCCCATTACGAAGGCAGAGCTGAGCAGTTTCTACAGAAACGGTTCTCATTGATTCGCACTGCTGCTCAGCGCAGTCCAAATAGCAGGGATGTGGTTAAACTTGACTTTGCCTCTTGGCCTGCAAAGCTAAAATATTTACTCTCTGGCCTTTTAGAGAAGTCTTCTGACCTCTGATCTGGAGAGTGGAGAGTAAAGCTTGTGCATGAGCTAGGATCTCTTCTCGGAGAGGGGAAAAGTGAGCCGTCAGGGGCTTTTGGAATCCACACCAGTCTTTATCGGCACTGGGTCTGTCCTCGGAATCCTGACACTGCCGCTTTGAGGCTGGTGTGGAAGGCCCCTCTGACCACCTGCCTGGATGAAAATCTTAATTCCACTTCTGGAGCAGAGGTTCCCAGAGGGCAGGCTCCAGGGGTTCTCTGCAAGCTTTAGTGCCTGTGGGTATTTTCTGAGGAGACCCCTGAAGGGGTTAGTCATCTCCTTTCCTTCCCACAAAACCCTGAGCATCACTTTTTCCTTTGGGGCACACATTTTTTTTTTCTTCTCCCAACCTCTCCTTTCAAAGCAGTAAATTTCCTGGAAGGGTAACACCCTACACACACATCCCTCCTACCTAGAAAAACGGGGAGGTTATCTGATGGCACCAGGCTGGCCTATGGAAATCCTAGGCGCCTGGTGGGGCGGAGACAGGCCAACCGAGGTGGAGGAGACACAGTCACCAGAACACGGCCTGTTTCCCGGACTCCCCACACTGGAGAATCCACTTCTCATCCGCAAGAGGCAAGAAAGCGCATGGGCCAGGTGGGCCAGTGGCAGGCAGCCTCACTGGGGGGCATCTCCACGCCCTGGAGCCCACATGGTCTCCCGCCTGGGGCAGGACCCAAGCAAGTCTCAACCCTGGCCTTGGGATTCCAGGTATTTTCCCAGCCAGCCCCACCTCATCTAATTGCTTTCCAGTCAGCTAATCCTTGGCCCACGCCCTCAGCACCAGCCAGGCGAGCCACCTCCGTGTGGCCGGCAGCAGCTTCTGAGACTTCCCACGGCTCGCGTCCAAGCCTGGGGCAGCCAGCCTCTCGGCTCCCCTTGCCCAAACCACATCCTCCTCGCTCTTCCCCACACCTCCTCTGACTAACGTTTCCAAAGCAAGCTGAGCGCGGTCCAGTCCAGACCAAAAGCAGCAAACAGATTCATCCTCTGCTGTCCCC
>SJYV01016221.1:240741-350292 GCA_006410875.1 Neotragus pygmaeus | reverse complement strand
GGGAGGAGGATTCAGGATTGAGAGCTCATGTACACCTGTGGTGGATTCATGTCGATGTATGGTAAAACCAATACAGTATTGTAAAGTAGAATAAAGTAAAAAAATAAATTTAAAAAAAAAAAGAATACTGAAGTGGGTTGCCGTTTCCTCCAACAGGGGATCTTTCCGACCCAGGGATCAAAACCAGATCTCCTGCATTGCAGGCATATTCTTTACCATTTGAGCAACCAGGAGAATTATACTATATCTATGTCATCTGGTCATTGTGATATTAAAGATAGCCTGTGCAGTCAGCCCTCTGTAACCTCAGGGTTCCGCACCTTCGGATTCAATGAACAATAATCAAAAATATTCTAAAACAAATTCAAAAAAGTTTTAAAAAGCAAAAGTTAAATTTGTTGTGCATCAGCAACCATTTCCATAGCATTTACATTGTATTTACAACTATTTACATAGCATTTACTTTAATCAGGTATAAATATTCTAGAGATAATTTAAAGTGCAGAGGAAAATATGCATAGGTTATGTGCAAGTACTCTGCCATTTTATGTTATATGAGGGACTTGAGCATCCATGGATGTTGATATCTGTGAGCGATCTGGAGCCAATATGCCTGAGGATACCAAGGGATGAATGTATGTGTATCACTTAGCACGGTGTTGGTCATACAGTAAGAACTCAGGATACGTTAGCCATTATTATTATTGATAATGCGTTACTACAACATTTGCCCCATCTTTTGGGGTAATGTGCAATCATTAGGCTCCTAGGAGTTAGAGGCTGATATTCCTAAATTTTAAATTTCCTGCATGATTTCATAAAGCAATGTACATCTGCTTCTTACAGAAGATGCTTATACCTGCACACATATTCATTGTAGAAATGTTGATTACTGACGCTAACTCACCAACTGGTCCTTGGGTTAGAATTTGTCAAGAGCAGAAATGTTATACCAAAGCATTTAAAATATTTACTTAGAACTCTTAATTATGCAGAACAATGATAAATACTATACAACATTATGTTGAAAATAACATTCATGTTACAGATGAAAATCCTTCCTACTTTTAGTGCAATTTTACTATCTTCACATCTTTTATTTTGATTATTTACAGTTTTTCCTGACAATGCAAGCCAACTTAAATTTTGGCTCACTTCCCTAAGATAAAAATAACAACTTTGTCATGAGCGAAAAAGGACAGAGCTTCCTCTCCTAGCTCCATTTTCTCACGTGGTAGTTACCATGTTTCATTCGCATTGTGCCTTTTGGAAACGGTCTCCATTTGATTCAAAACTAAGGCTTTTCCGCCTTAAAAATTAATACTAAATATCATATATGTGCTATTTGGGAATGGTATTAACACATACGGTTGGGAAGTGGAATATCTCCTGCCACATCAGCAAACACAGATGCCACAGTCATCAGCAGCTGCGGTCCTCCAGGGTGAGCAGGTGAGCCCTCGGGGCACTCAGGAGGGAGAAGGGTACCTGTGACCAGGCAGCCTCGGACTGCAGCACCCGCCCTGTGCTGAGCCCCAGGGGAGCGCGGGCTGGGAAAACACGCAGTCCTGGCCCAGAGAGCGGAGACGCACGTGAGACGCTCACAAAGGGGGCGATTTCCGTGAGCCCAGACTCTTGCCTCTTCCCACACTCAGAAAAGCGCTACATTCCTTAACTTGGGATACCAGGTGTTCTTTAATGAACAATAATCTTTTGACGTTCAGACTACCTGTCCTTTGTTGCAAAACTTCCAGGCAACCTGGCTCCGCCCCTCACCTCCTAGAGCAGTTCCCTCAGGGCTACTTGAGATGCTGCCTCTGGGGCCTAAGTCTTACCATTTTCTGCTGAATAAAACATACCTCAGCTTTTGGTTGACTATTTTTTAAATGAACACAATCCAGTCTTTCACCTCTTAACAGCTGTCCACAGAGACTGTGGATTTAGAAGTGGCAGAAGCAGTGGGTTCCACTAAGCTGAGTGATCACAGAAGCCTCTGAAGAGGTTATTTTGTTTTTTGTTTTTTTAATTTTTTAGAACAAATTTTTGTGCTCTAACTTGTACTTAATAGATCAGAATTTCTAAGAGGCAGGACCTTCATACTTGTGGATACAGAAAGACCCCCAGGTGAACAGATTGACCAGCCAGGTTTGAGAATCACTCCTGCAAGGTATAGAGCATGCATCTAAATATTTAGACTCATTATCTTTCAAACCCATTTGCCTGTATGTTTGTTTAGCAATGCATTTTCCTGTAGTTACGTTTCTACAGAAACAATACATTAGTCAGATTGAGGACTTCCCGGTGGCTCCGGTGGTAAAGAGTCTGCCTGTAAGCAGGAGACCCAGGTTGGACCCCTGGGTCAGGAAGATCCCCTGGAGAAGGGAATGGCAACCATTCTGGTATTCTTTTCTGGAGAATTCATTAGACAGAGGAGCCTGGTGGGCTACAGTCCATGGGGTCGCTAAGAGTTGGACTTGACTGAAGAATACATCTTCTGTTTGAAAATGATTTGTCGTCTGGAACATCAAAAGCTCCCATCTCTTCCTTACTCTTTAGTGGATTCGGAAGTCCTGCAGAACCCTCAAGGTTCATGGGACACACATGCAAATCCATAACCCACAATCCTGTAAGTACAGTTTCACCTCTGAATTAACTAAAACTGCCCAGCGTCTCCTTGTGTGAAGCTCCTAAGTGTACTTCTTCTAAGTCGCTGCTCTGATGGGTGCTTAAATATTAGGCTCTCAAATCCATTTGATTTCACCACAGGAAATGGATATTTGGATTTCACTTCCAAATATTGGATTTGCTATGAAACTTGTTGAGGACACACTCTGATGTTCCACCCAATCGGTCAGTTCAGTCACTCGGTTGTGTCCGACTCTGCAGTCCCATGGGCTGCAGCACGCCAGGCTTCCCTGTCCATCACCAGCTCCCGGAGCTTGCGCAGACTCATGTCCATGTAGATGGTAATGCTATCCAACCATCTACCCAACAGACCTCTCATAATATTACANCCCTTCCCTTCCCTGGACGGAGCTCCTTCCCTACCTCCTTTGACTCTTCTTTTGTCTTTTATCCTACCTGTTTTTGAAGCCAATGATCTGCTTTGCTGGTTGCCTGATGTCCTCTGCCAGCATTCAGAAGTTGTTTTGTGGAATTTACTCAGTGTTGAATTGTTCTTTTTGATGAATTCGTGGGGGAGAAAGTGGTCTCCCGTCCTATTCCTCCGCCATCTTAGAACCGCCCCCAAGTTAAATATTTTTTAAGGGCAGTTCATAAATTCAGATTTCTTTGAGAGAGAGAGGATGGCAGGTGGGCTAGGATGGGGACTTAATATATTCTTAATTAGGTCTGGTGTAATTTCACTTAGGTCTCTGGCTACACAGGACGGTGGAGTGTGGTTTTTTTTCCTTGCACCTGCCTAGAAGGCAACATTGGGGTGGCTCTGCAGAAATGTGTCTGGGGTCTGCATGCATGGATGCCAATAAGACCCTCACAAAATGTGGCCATTATTGTTGCAGGAAGGGAGACCACTTCCAGGGCCCAAGAGTGGGCTTTTGTCTACACTCAGAAATTGTCCAAGGAGACACATGTGCTGACAAAGCAAGAGACTTTATGGGGAAGGGATGCTGGGGCAGAGAGCAGCAGGGTGAGGGAATCCAGGAGAACTGCTCTGCCACGTGGCTTGCAGTCTCTGGTTTTATGGTAATGAGGCTAGTTTCCTGTTTGTCTCTGGCCAGTCATTCTAACTCAGGGTCCTTCCTAATGGCACATGCATCTCTCAGCCAAGATGGCTTCCAGCGAGAAGGATTCTAGGAGTTTGGTAGGATGTGTGGACTGGTGTCTTCTCTCTCCTTTTAACTTTTCCTAAATTATTCTAGTTGGTGAAATCTTGTTATATCTGCATTCCTTAACTAGGACCTCCTATTGTAAGATAACTCACGCAAGTGGTTAGAGGTGCCTGGCTGGAGGGTGGTTTCAGTTAGTGGTTTCCATAACAATTCCCCCCTGAGAGACTTTATACTCAATATACTTCCTGGGAGTTGAGGTAGAGATCTCTTCTACAAATACTTCCTGTTGAGAGTGGGAATAGTGCTGCCTAGTAGAGTAGAAATCTCTCACCATCTGGCTTAAATCGAGGTAGTCTTCACCCAAAACCAGCATTCTCCCTCATAGTAACATGAGTTTAGCCTGAAACTGTCGGACCCTGTCAGAGGTAAACAGAAGCATAAAAGACTGTTACTCAACAGTAGCCGGAAGTGTCTGGACTGCCTGTCTTAAGTCTTTTATGGTCCCAGAAAATATTCTCTGTTGTTGGTTCTTCCCCTATCTAGAGTTACACTATTACCATTGTTGATCTTGGTATGGTTGTGGAACTTCATTTTGTCAGAGCTAGAGTCACACTTTTGGTAATGCAGAGAACAATTTAGCTAGCAGTATTAGTAAAGTCCTAAGTAAGAATTTAAGTCAAGAACTTCCATTAAGTGTGACCCATTATATCCCAGATCATCTTAATCTGTTCTGTACCAATCCTTATCTTTAAGGGAAATTATATATTGGCACTGTCCATAAGGCACCTAGCCCAGTTTCTTAGTGTTACTATGCTGGTTATCTCTAGTATGGTTTAATTTTCCCCAGCATGAGGGGAGCCTTTATGTTTAAATGACTATACTCTGGTATTAACCTCCTGGTTGCAGATCATGGAGCACCTGATCTTCATCCACAGATAGGTTACTCAGTTATGCTTCAGAAACAAACTTAGAGTGCTGTTCTCATAATTCAGTTAAACTTTACAACAATATAACAGCAAGGAACTAAGAAGTGAGTCTCAGGGAATACAGGCCTCAGTAAACAGAGTTAGATTTTGCTATCCACTGAGACATCTCTTTTTCTCTAAAGTTACCCTCATTTTTACAAATGTAGTCCACTGCTTGGTCGCTCAGTCATGTCTGACTCTGCAATCCCATAGACTGTAGCCCACCCAGGCTCTTCTGCCCATGGGATTTTTCAGGCAAGCATACTGGAGTGGGCTGCCATTTCCTTCCCCAATACAGTCAAATCAAGGTTAATTTTTTCACAAATTAAGTGTGATCAATTGATAAAAGGTATCTCTGAGCCAGGAAAGCCAAACCAATGACTTGTCACAGATTTCTGCTTAGGTAAATTCTTCCTTTTTGAGGTCTACGAAGTACCTTCAGACTCATGTACCTGTAAGAAGGTGGCTTTTCTATTTTATCTGATAAAGCTGCTGGCAGCCTAAGAGTTTCCAGTCCATGGAGGAGTCAGGTAGAGATAAAAGAAAAATATTTCAGTCTGCTTACAGAAGTGTAATTATTAAACTGCTGGAAAGTCATAATTAGTTTGAGGAGAAGGGTTTCTTTATATCTGGAAAACACCGATTAAAAGTTAGTAATGTTTCGGATAGAAAAATAAGCATTATAACTTTATTCATCAGTTCACTCAGTAATTAATCCTCTTGTTAAACTTTTGATGAAGTCATCAAGTTTCCTTAAGATTCTTTCTTACCCAGTTCCTCAGTATAATTTGAGATTTAAAGAGTCATGATTAAATATCTGATCATAATGTAGTTGATAAGAAATTTGCTGTGACATGCAACATTTTGAAATAACTGGAATAGAGCATACTAAATTTTTGAAATTCCATGTAATTTCTAGAATAACCCGTTTTAGTCACTCAGTCATGTCCAACTGTTTGTGACCCCTTGGACTGTAGCCTGCCAGGCTCTTCTGTCCATGGGATTTTCCAGTCAAGAATACCAGAGTGGGTTGCCATTTCCTTCTCCAGGGGATCTTCCTGACCCAGAGGTTGAATCCTGGATTCGATTGCAGGCATATTCTTTACCATCTGAACCACCAGGAAAGCCTAGAATAGACTGTACTGTATTAATAATGTACTAATAATGTACATTATTAACGATAATAATGTACTAATCCATAATGTATTAATATCCATACATTATGGATATATATATTTTAAAAGATTATCACTCATGTAATAATAATGCTCACCAAATAATTTAATGTACTAGTTAATGTTTCTCTCTGAGATGCATTATGGCCTTCTAAAACATTTTAAAGTTAGCTCGAGGTCAAAAGAACTACTATTAAAAATTTATATTTTGGAAGTTTGTCAGAAAAATATCAAAAGATTTTGAAGTTTGTCTGAAAAATATAAATCCTATCTACTCAGTCAAATAGCATCATGGGTCTCTGTGAAACAGTAGTTGTTCACTTAGCCAAAGTAACAGTACAGTCCACGGGATCACAAAGAGTCAGACAATACTGAGCAACTTCACACACAAAAAAACCCTCAAAAAAGTAACAATAAAATATTTCAAAGGCAAATACAGAACAGATCACTTAAAAAGTAAAGAAACTTAAAATCTGTTATCAAAGGCAATCCAGTATTTTAAGAAAAGTTGTCCTCATATCTGAGAGAGAAGCTTAAGTTTTAGGCCAGCTTAGTTTCAAAATATAGTTACTCAATTTAATTTATTCTAAACTTAGCTAGTCCTGACTATGTACAAAACCCTTTTTTCAGGGTCTACTTCCCACAATCCTCCCCTCACTTTCTGTATCCATTACTTTTTCTTTTTCATCCAGAAATCATTAGCTCTCAGGCAGACTTCTTTTCTTTTTCCTAATAAAATGCAATTCTATTCCTCATATACCCTCATATAGCCGAAAACATATGTCCGGCTTCCTACTATATACTGAAATGCTTCCTTTATTATTTCTATTAACCCTAATTACATGTTTGAATTAGACTCCTCAACTCTTGAAAACCTTAATTTCTAGTGAAAACTAAGAATGAAGCAATTATGAACTGTCTTACTTTAGCATTCTGTAGACTGGTGAACATAAATTCCTGTGATAATTTTAAAAACATTTGCTTTTTTATAGAGAACATCTCACGGTAGCTCCAAGCATATTCATTAATAGTCCTAAATATCTTTAGTTTCTCTATTTAGTAATTGATGTCTCAGTATCTTATTTTATTTGGGAATGACCAAGCTATTCAACAGATTTCCATCATTTAAAGCTGAAAGATCATGCTCAAGTAGGCATTCCTAAAACATAATTATTTTTAAAAAGTTCATCTAAAGCCTTTATTATACTTATAAAAATTTCATCACACCAAATTATTTTTATTGCTGACAAATTTGCAACAGATATAATAAGGCCTTATTTGACTTCTATTAAACCGAGGCACAATAAAGATATTATGTTTAATGTTGGTGACTCTAAAGACATGTCTGTGTTAATTAGATCAAAAAGCTTAAACATTAATACCAAGTTTTAATATAATATTGAATATTTCGCAGTTCACATGAACTGAAATTAATTCTGGCCAGTTACCTTGTGTTTTTTTTTTTTTTTTTTGAGAATTTATATAAGCACTTAATTTTTCTTTAATCTAATTAAGTAGTACTCACTTACAAATTAATTTTGATAATACCATCCAAAGGTAAAAACAAGGCTAATGCACACATAAACATATAGACAGGCACAACCAGACATCTCACAGCCTCATTTTCTAAACTTAGTTATGAATCAGGTATTACAATATAAAACTCATTAGCTTATAAATAACAGTTGCAATAGGTAAAGTTTAAAAGGCTTCTTACCCATTCCCCTCCTCCCCCACCCCAGTCTCAGTAATTAGATATGGTCTAGAGAAGTGAGCCTGAGAGCTCTAATCAGGCACACAGAGAGAAAGTCAAGTTCTCTGCTCAGTCATATTCAACTCTTTGTGACCCCTTGGACTGTAGCCCACCAGGCTCCTCTGTCCATGGCATTTTTCAGGCAGGAAATACTGGAGTAGGTTGCCGTTTCCTACTCTAGGGGATCTTCTTGCCCCAGGGGTCAAACCCTGTCTCTTGTGTCTCCTGCATTGGCAGGCGGATTCTTTATCAGAAAGGAGGGTTTTCAATGCTTTTCTCTAAAAGCTGATTGATAGTCCTCCTGTAAGAGAGTGATTCTCAGCCCACCCTTTACTCTGTCAGTTATGTAGATCTGACACAAGAAACCAATTTGTTCAAGAAAATAACATTTACATACTTACAGGGCTTCTGATATAATGGTAGTGTTAAGAATGTAGACTTGTACTAATGGGAATAAGTTTTATTGCTGTAACTTTAGACTCAAATACAAACAATTTGGTTCACAGTTGAAAATTATTNACACACACACACACACACACACACACACAAAAGGAACTTCTACAGAATATTATCCAGCAGTCCCACTCTGGGTATTTCTTTAAAAGTGCTGAAATCAAGATCTGGAAGAGACGTTCGCACTTCTCTGTTCACTATTCACAGCATCCAATGTGGAAACACGCTAAATGTACACTGACAAACAAACATATTTTAAGATGTGATCTATACACATAATGGAATACTCTTCAGCCTTTAAAAAGAAGGAGATTCACAATATGGGGCAACATGTTTGAATCTGGACGACATTATGCCAAGTGTCATAAGTAGTTATAGAAGAACAAATACTACATGTTTCCATGTGGCTCAGCGGTGGAGAATCTGCCTGCCAATGCAGGAAACGCAGAAGCAGCAGGTTCAGTCCCTGGGTCGGAAAGATCCCCAGGAGGAGGAAACGGCAACCTGTTCCAGGATTCTTGCTTGAAAAATCCCAAGGGCAGAGGAACCTGGTGGGCTACAGTTCACGGGGTCGCAGAGTTGGACACGCCGTGCACACACACTGCAGCTGCCATTTATACGATGGATCTGAACTAGTCAAACTCATAGAAACAAAGACTGGAATGGGAGTTGCCAGACGCTGGGGGAAGGAGGAAGTGGGGATTGCTAATCACCAGGTATAAAATTTCAGTGATGCTAGACGAATAAATTCTAGAGATCTGCAACGTTATGACTACAGATAACGATACTGTATTGTGCACTTAAAAATCTGAGAAGAGAGTAGGTCTCAAGTGTTCTTACCATAAGAAACATTTTAAAACATTAAAAAGAGCTCATGAGGCAAATACGAGCTGTAAACAGGAGAGCAAGGAGACTCATAGAGTTTCTGGTCACCAATAACACTCCTCAATCCCTTGGAAAATCATCTTGGTAGAAATGATTTGTTCTTATACAATTGAAGAGTCCACTGAAAATTATTCTTCTCCGTCCCCCGAAGAGGGATCTCTGATTGGCACGTGCTATTTATGGCAAAAACAGAATCAATTCCACAAAGATCTTTTTGGCTTCCGCCACGGAGCAGGCGTTGGGTATAGACGAGAATAGAATAAGAGCTGCTCCTGTTCGACTCGTAAGGCAGTGAAGCAGGAGGTTTAGGAGCAGGGACTTGGGCGGTCAGATCCGAATTCTGATACTGACTCTGCTCCCACTAGCTGTGTGGCCATGAGCAAGCTGTCTGACCGCTCTGTTCTCTGGAAAATGGGGATGATAATCTTTAGGGTGTTGCCCCAGTTAAGAGACAGAAGAATGTATGAAGTGCTTTGGACAATGCCTTCCACTGAGCTGTTAATCCACTACGGTGGTGTCAAAAGGATGGAACTCCAAAGATGGAGTGCAGAGGCTCTCCCAGGAGGAGCTCCTGGTGCATCTGGTGGGAGGTGGGGACAGGAGGTGGTTCCAGAAGAAGGGACTTGAGCTGGGCCGACAGGGAAGGTTTCAGGGCCAGAGAGAGAGACTTCAAGGATAGAGTCCAAGGTTTCAAGCTTGGGTGACTTGAGAGAAGGTTAATTCAACAAGGTTAGAGTGCGGAAACAAATGCCCATGGGCCTCGTTCTAGGGCAGGGCAGCTCTCAGAGAGCTGGGTGTCCCCCAGCCTGAAGGGTAAAGCACAGACTCAATCTGAGTGAGCCCATGTCCAGTGCAGGTGGCCTCCATGAGCCCAAAGACTCTGAGACTGAGGATTTTGTATCTTCTTCCTCAGGTTTGATCCAAATGATACTCTTTGCACCAAAGGTGACCCGTGGGTTTGTGTTCGGCTCAGGGGCATGCAAGAAAGGAGAGGAGGGGAAGCCGTGGCGGGGAGTGCTAAAGCAGTGGATGAAGTGGGGGTCCCCATGACGCTGAGAAAGGGTAATCGGGGAGCCCTGGGACTGCTGCCTGGCCACAGAGGGAGTAGAAAGGCTGGGTCTGGGCCACGTGAGGACAGGGACTGAGCAGGAGGGTTTGGCGTACATCCTGTTCGAGGCTCTGAGGCTTGACTTGGGATGTGTCTAGTGGGCAGCCAGAGATGCCAGCCTGGGGATGGTTCTGGCAGTTGGGAGGACCTCTGGACAGGGCAGGCTCTGTACATATGGGGTGAGCCATCTGCATGGCCCTGGGAGAAGAGCCTAAACTTGTCCAGCATAGAGGAAGGCAGCAGCGATGATTCTGGCTTCTAGAAACATCCGAGAACTGGCTCATCCTGCTTTGGAAAGACGTGGGTCAGGCCTGGGTGTGCGTGTATGTGTAATCAGGTGGAGGAGGCAGCAGCTGACTCTTAAGAATTCAGGGGTCTCCCTATGTGGCCTCAAGCAGATAGGTTGGAATGTAGGACAGTGGTTTCCTCTTTACCAAACGGTGAAAGCCATCGATAACTTATTTATTTACCCTTCAAGTTTACCACGGGCCTGGGTGATACCACCCTGAAGAGTTTAATGCAACCAACAAGTGGGAGTCAGGAGGGCGCCTCATTTCTGGTCTGTGCAGACCTCTTGGCACCTCTGGATCTCACACCAGAAGGTTCGCGCTACCTCAGGCGGTGTTGGAGGTGTCTTGGCAGCCAGGGCCAGGGCGCAGCTGCAGCCTCACTTCCTGCCTGGGGGCGAGGTGACAGCCACACCAGGCGGGGCCCGGATCACGCAGAGGGAGTGTGTTCGGGCAACCCAGGTCATCACCCCAAAGCAGTGCTGCTCCCTGCCTTGAGGCAGGTTGTCGGGGTGCAGGGAAACTCAGGCAAGGACGGGGGACCCCAAGAGGCCATCCAGGCCAGCCCCCTGTCCCCAAGAGGGCTAACTTTAAGGCATTCCAAAGGGAGGCACAAAGCTCAGCCACGGCCTGTCTTGGTGTTGCGGTCTGAGCCAAGCGCACCTGGAGAGCGAAGTCGAGCTGGGAGAGGCCACTGACTGGACCTGAGAAACAAGTCTCAGCTCAAGTACATCTGTCAAGAAGCATCTCTGGCCCCGTGGAGTGGCAGAAGCTTATGGGGCCACAAAGCTCCCAGGAGAGGCCTGCGTGCTCTGCTTTCACGTGGATACACGCAGGCTGGAATGAACGTGCTATTTTTCTATAAACGGATACTTCAGAAACATTTACAGATGCCCTCTCCCTTCTCTTAAGATGGCTCTATTACCTTTCTTTCAGAAACACAAAAACATCTCTTGACAAGTCCCCCTTCGCTGGGGCCTTTCACAGAAATATTTCTCCAAGAACTTGTCCCCATTCACGCCCTCACCTCCTCTGACTCCCCCGTGTGTGCTCACTCCGCAGACACCGTGGTGCCCCTCCCTGTTGCCAAACCCAGGCCCCTTCTCTGCCCTGGTCCCACTGATTCCCCAGAGGTTGCCCCTCCCCACACCTTGGGATCAGCGGCTGAGGGTGGGTGGGGCCAGCATCCGGGAGCTGTGGGCTGACCCGTCCCCACTGCATCAAGCCTGTGCTGATGGCCCCTCCAGCTTGTTTCCCGCCTGCTGGCCTCCTCCGCCTCCTCCACTCCATCTCAGCCGCCCCCCACCCACCCCTGGGTGGGGCCCCAGCAGCAGGTACAGGTCGACACTGTGTCCCCAGGGCCGACCTCTTCCGGATCATCAGACAACTGTNTGTTTCCCGCCTGCTGGCCTCCTCCGCCTCCTCCACTCCATCTCAGCCGCCCCCCACCCACCCCTGGGTGGGGCCCCAGCAGCAGGTACAGGTCGACACTGTGTCCCCAGGGCCGACCTCTTCCGGATCATCAGACAACTGTACTTGAGCAGCGCAGACAGAGGGCTGCCTGCAGATGGACAACGGGCACCCAGATTCCTGGTTTTCACCCCCAGTCTATTTATTTCTCTTCAGGAAATGGTGCCAGCAAGCTGATAACTGAGGACCCCACGCTGCTTCCTCCCTCCTCGGTATCATCGCACATCAGCAAGTCCTCTTGGTTCTAACTCAGAGATATAGTCCTGTGTTCTGAGCCACAAGCCCCTCACTGGACACATCAACAGCTTCTGTGTTCGTCCCTTCAATTCCAGCCCAGAGCGCCACCACGGATGACCCTCCACAGTGGACTACAGTACCTGGTAGGACACAGTGCCCCACCGACTTCTTGCTTCTTACAAGTTTCCTGATCACCCTCATTTTCCTCTTTTTCAGAGGCCATGTAGAAGCAACTATTTTTTAAAACAAATAATTCAGCGGTAAGCCCGTCCAGTCCAGAGATCTATTCATTCCGAGAACAATATTTTCTGTAGACTTGCATTCTGCGGACTGTGTTCTACAGCATGAACAGACGACAGTCCGAGTTCATCATACTTTCCTTTGGGGAACTATTTCCTTTCACGTAAACTCAGTAAACAAAACCCTGGCTAGAGTAAACGGAAGCAGCGGGGGAGCTCCGTTTCCCTTAACTGCGTGATCGATCGCGTTCCGCGGTTCGGGCCTC
Source organism: Neotragus pygmaeus (assembly GCA_006410875.1). NCBI lineage: Eukaryota > Metazoa > Chordata > Mammalia > Artiodactyla > Bovidae > Neotragus > Neotragus pygmaeus. The sequence goes on along the minus strand of SJYV01016221.1, from coordinate 337,663 downwards.
GCCTTACCTCCCTGAGGCAGGTGTAGATGGGGCAGACCAGCACGCGGAAGGGCTCGCCCGTGCTGCTGCGCATGGCGCCGAAGACCTCGCACAGGAAGGTGATGAAGCCCAGCCAGCGCTCCACGTCCTGCTGCTGCAGCTCCTCCCGCACCGTGAAGTCCTTCTGCAGAGGCACAAAAGACGCTGTCAGCCGCGTGGGACTAGGAGGGGGCCCGGGACCACCCCACTCCGCCACGGCACCTTCCGGCCACGGCGAGGGCCCCAAGCAACTGGTAAACCCCGTGACCGCCGCCAGGAGTCGGATGGGGGACCCGTGGCGGAAGCGTGGAGGCCGAGGACTTGATGGCGGGCAGAAAGACCACCTTGGGCTTTGGCCATGGCACCCCTTCCTCAGACTGTGGAGCCCAGGCAGCCTTCCCCTGGGTCTCCCAGGAGGCCCTAGTGGTAAAGAACCCGCCTGCCAGTGCGGGAGAAGAGACTCGGGTTCCATCCCTGGGTCCAGAACATTCCCATGGAGAAGGGCGTGGCAACCCACTCCAGTATTCTTGCCTGGAGAATCCCAGGGACAGAGGAGCCTGGGACGCTACAGTCCATAGGGTCGCACAGAGTGGGGCACAACTGAAGCGACTGTATGGCCTTGCCTCACTGACCCAGATACAGAGGTGGAGGGAATGAGATAAAGGGGTGACAACACATTTCCCAGTCACACCTCCTCCCCATGGCTGAACTATCTGCTTTGCTAATCTCCACATCATGCCCTTGCAGCAGGCAGGGTGACCATACATCCAGCAGTGGGCATCGCGGCCGCAGCACTGGGCTAAAGACACAGTTATGGCCCCTGCCAGCCACGGTCCTAGGGCACAGAAGAAAAACCAGCAGCCTTCATTCATTCGTCCTCCTTAAAAATATCAGTGCATCACTGCATGCCAGGCACTGTTCTAGACGGTAGAATAAGACATGTTCATTCATAACTATGACATAAGATGGAAGATACTAAAAGCCAGTGTGTGTGTGTGTGTGTGTGTGTGTGTGTACCTGCATGTGTGCATGCGTGTGGTAGATCCAGGTAAAAAGTCTTTGGAGGAAATCTGAGATAGGAGTTACTCCTTTCAAATGAAAATCAGCACCGTGGAAGAGTTAGGATTCTGACCTGGGAATTGGGGATATTTCAGGCGGAGCGATGACAACAGGCAAAGCGTGGGGAGGGTAACATGGGCGTTTGGGAAACAGGGAGGTATTTGCCAGTCTGCTCCCAATGTCGGCAGGCTTCCCTGGTGGCTCAGCGGTAAAGAACCCGCCTGCCAAGGCAGGAGACTCAGGTTCGATCCCTAGATCGGGAAGATTCCCCTGGAGAAGGAAATGGCAACCCACTCCAGTATTCTTGCCTGGGAAATCTCACAGAGAGTAGACTGGTGGGCCACAGTCCATGGGGTCACAAAAGAGTTGGATATGACTTAGCAGCTAAACAACAATAACAATCACCCCAGCATAGGTGAGGTGGAGAGGAAAATGGGGGCAGGGCGGGGAAAAAGAAAGTTGGGGCTAGAGTGTGGATAACTGAAGCCAGCCAAGGAGTCGCGTTCCAAGTGCTGGTTGATAGGGAAGGTTCTGGGGCATCACTGAAATGCCATCATCATATCTGTGCTCTTTAGAAGGTTAATATGGCATAGGTGTGGAGACCAGAAAGGAGGCCCCTGTAAAAGTCCAGACAGAATGAAATAAAAACCTGAACTCTCTGGCAGTTGAAAGATAGGAATCTGTGGTAGGTTAGGTTATGTTTAAGATATATTTCCCCTTTCCCTTTGTCTTTGTGTCAGCCATGTGACTTGCCTTGGTCAGCAGAAAGAGGCAGAAGTGACAGGGTGTCAGTTCTGATCCCAAGCCTTAAGAGGCCTTAAGTATTTATAGTTACTCTCCTATGCTTCTTCCATCATTGTGAGAAGACCATCTGTGGGCTGGCCAACAGTCCCAGGAGGAGGATGAGAGAAACATGGAGGGCCCTACCCAAATCTAACCTTGATCAGGTAACTCCCGGACAATGTGCATACACGTCATCTTAATATTTATTACTGTGTGCCACAGAGATTTCTGTGGTGCTGAGCAGCAGTAGCTGATTGATACAGGATTGCCACTGAAATTTCTGTGGTTGTTTGTTAAGCCGCAATAGCTGACTGATACAAGATTGGTACAAGAGATCGTGTCAAGGTAGACAGTGCTTGCTAAGTGGTGAGCTGTGGATGTGATGGAAAGGGAAGACTCAGAGACAGTAAATAACAAGATTCTGGCTCTGGATGATTATACCGCCAGAAGAAATAGAACCCAGGAGGGAACAGGTTGTAGAGTGTGACACCAGTCATTCCCACAGTCTAGCACCCTTCCCACGGCTTCTTTTGGCTGATCCTTCTCCTCAGTGCTGAATCTCAGAATCTGCAGTGATGGAAGGTCTTCCTGGATGACTTGGTTAATGCCTGTCCCTTGTATGTGATGAAAGTGCTATAGAGAAACTAAAAGGGCATATGGGGCCTCAGGTGGCAAATCACGGGCTGGATGACAGCACCTTAATTGTACTGTCTCATTTAACTGTCTCAATGATCCTGTGAGGCAGGTCCTGTTACTGCCCCATTTTATAGATGGTGAAGCCGAGGTCAGAGAAGTTATGCAACTTACACGGCTATGAGGCGATGGAAAAGTCAGGATTTGAATTCAGGGTCTACCTGCCCTAGAGACCAAACTTTTTTCCTTCCTTTTAATTATGTTTTTTTATAAATTGGAATAGTATGTCAGAGCCCAAGCTCTTATTCACTTTTGAAATTTGAACCTTCCATGAAGCCATCAATCCAGACTGTCCCTGGAGGTCCACTCACACCCACAGATCTGATGGGTCTCATGCCCACCTCTCAGGCCTCCTGCCTTGCCACCCTATTCCCACTGAAATGTCTACCTGTATACAAATTGGGAAAGGAGTACATCACGGCTGTATATTGTCACCCTGCTTATTTAACTTATATGCAGAGTACATCATGAGAAATGCTGGGCTGGATGATGTACAAGCTGGAAATAAGATTGCTGGGAGAAATATCAATAACCTCAGATGTGTAGATGACACTACCCTTACGGCAGAAAGCGAAGAGGAACTGAAGAGCCTCTTGATGAAAGCGAAAGAGGAGAGTGAAAAAGCGGGCCTAAAATTCAACATTCAAAAAATTAAGATCATGGCATCCAGTCCCATCACTTCATGGCAAATAGACGTGGAAACAATGGAAACAGTAAGAGACTTTATTTTCTTGGGCTCCAAAATCAATGTAAATGGTGACTGCAATCCATGAAATTAAAAGACACTTGCTCCTTAGAAGAAAAGCTATGACAAACCTAGACAGCATATTAAAAAGCAGAGACATTACTTTGCCGACAAAGGTCTGTATAGTTAAAGCTATGGTTTTTTCAGTAGTCATCATGTATGGATGTGAGAGTTGAACCATATAGAAAGCTGAGCGCTGAAGAATTGATGCTTTTGAACTGTGGTGTTGGAGAAGACTCTTGAGAGTCCCTTGGACTGCAAAGAGATCCAACCAGCCTATCCTAAAGGAGATCAGTCCTGGATATTCATTGGAAGGACTGATGCTGAAGCTGAAGGTCCAATACTATGGTCACCTGGTGCGAAGAACTGACTCATTGGAAAATACTCAGATGCTGGGAAAGATTGAAGGCGGGAGGAGAAGGGGATGACAGAGGATGAGATGGTTGGATGGCATCACCGACTCTATGGACATGAATATGAGTAAGCTCAGGGAGTTGGTGATGGGACAGAGAGGCCTGGCGTGCTGCAGTCCATGGGGTTGCAGAGTCAGACATCACTGAGTGACTGAACTGAACTGATACAACCGTGGTCTGCCAGAAATCCGAAAAGTAGTTGGGATCTCTTTACTAGTACAGAATCTGGACTAGGCGGCTCCCATAGGGGCTTCCCTGTAGTGTTCTGGTTACTTGTGAATGAATGAATGACTTTGCCTGCTGCCCCAGACTCTGCAATGGTATCAGATTCTACAACCTGTTTCCTCTTGTGTTCAATTGTTTTGGTTACCTCAGGGTGCTGTACTGCTGGCCTCACAGTCATGAGACTTTTGGTGATTCTATCTTCTTAACTGCTGTTTATCTCACTAGATCTTTATGTGGTCAGAGCAGGGGCGGGCATTCCCATTCCCACTTTAGAATGGGGGGAACTGAGTTATAAAGAGCTGAAAGGACTTGACCAAGGTCACCAGTGCATTACTTGAATGAGAACCTAAGTCCGTCCATTGCTCTCTGCTCTGAGCTAATGTTCTCAGCCCTGCTTGCTCACTGGAGGAACTCTGAAGCTACTGATGTTTGAAGCCCACCCCAGAGAGGCCTGTGTCATGGGCCAGGGTGGGGCCAGGACACCGGTACATTTTGAAATCTCCCCAGGCGATTTCAATGTACAACCATCATTGAGAACCACAATGCCAGGCCTTTATAATGTGCCAACATGGGAGTTAAAACAGTGCCCCTCTATCAGTGCCCAAGATACCCTTTCTCTTCACAGGAGAAATACCTGTGAAGGAGGACATAAGTCCCATAACAATAAGAAGGAAGATCACAGCTCACTGCAGGTCCTTACCATTAACTAAAATGCTGTCACCAAGAGATCGTATTTTTCCTAAGCAGTCTGGCCCCCTACCCATAAGACCAGGCAAGGGTGAGATGGGGAGGGAGCTTAAACTTCAGCCCTCCCCCTGTCTGCCCCTGGCCAGGAGGCAAAGAGCCTGTAACTACCAACAAGACCCTGCTCCTGTGCACCATGGCAGCTCCTATCAGCATGGCTCAAAGTCTGGTCATTGGAGATTTAGGGGCAGAAGGAGATGAGGAGGTTCCCTTAGTCCTCAGAGGCACGCTGTTCTCAGGCAAAGCCCTCTGGGGAAGGAAAAGCCTCAGGACAGTGCAAACCCAGGACTGGAGCTTTTACACGATTATATCCGATCAAAGAACAACAGCCTGACTCAGTTTCCCCCTGATAATCAGTGGCATGGAGAGAGGATTCTGTTTGGGGCTAGGCAATGGCACCCCACTCCAGTACTCTTGCCTGGAAAATCCCATGGACGGAGGAGCCTGGGTAGGCTGCAGTCCATGAGGTCGCTAAGAGTTGAACACAACTGAGCGGCTTCACTTTCACTTTTCACTTTCATGCATCGGAGAAGGAAATGGCAACCCACTCCAGTGNAACACACACACACACACACACACACACACACCCCAGTAAAATCAACAAGTGCAAGGAAAGTACCCTCACTGGAATGACGAATAATATGAGAAAGATAGTCACATACCTATCCTAGAGGTGTAACTGAAAAGTGGGATCAGTGTATGTTTTATTTCTGAACCATTACTGCTTATGGAAATGTAAACAGTCTAAGCAGAAGCAAAGGGATAAGGAGAAGGTGGGAAGGATTTGCGGGGCCTCATCTGGGAATGTGATAGTCGCTCTTGAGAAGGAAAGCTATGACCAATCTAGACAGCATATTTAACAGCAAAGACATCACTTAGCTGACAAAGGTCCATCTAATCAAAGCCATGGTTTTTCCAGTAGTCATGTATGGATGTGAGAGTTGGACCATAAAGAAGGCTGAGCACCGAACTGATGCTTTTGAAGCGTGGTGTTGGAGAAGACTTTTGAGAGTCCCTTGGACTGCAAGGAGATCCAACCAGTCCATCCCAAAGGAAATCAGTCCTGAAGTAGAAACTCCAATACTTTGGCCACCTGCTATGAAGAGCTGATTCATTCGAAAAGTCTCTGATGCTGGGAAAGATTGAAGGCAGGAGGAGAAGGGGACGACAGAGGATGAGATGGTTGGATAGCACCACTGACTCACTGGACATGAATTTGAGTAAACTCCGGGAGATGGTGGAGGACAGAGGAGCCTGGCATGCTGCAGTCCACGGGGTCACCAAGAGCTGGACTCCACAGAGCGACGGAACAACCACAATGAATGGTGCCACTGTTATAAGGTCTGTCTGCTGAGAACACTTTCACCTTCATTTGTGTGTGTGTGTGTGCTTCCCATAGGACATAGAATTGGATACCACTGGAGAAGGGACTAAATATTTTTAAGGAAAGTGGTTTAGTACCCCAAATTTCATGGGAAACTGTGATCCTGTGAAAACTCTTAAGTTTATTTATGAACCAAAGAGAGGGAGATAAATGACAGTAATGATCACTTGGCACTTCTGTGGCAACTTTCATCTGAAGGTTTCAGAGGATCTGACAAAGCTTAACTTAGGCAGCCTCATGATGCCCCAGACTTCCCTGGCTCAGCAGTAGAGAACCTCCTGAAATGCAAGAGCCACAGGAGACAAGGGTTCGATCCCTGCGTCAGGAAGATCCCCTGGAGGAGGGTATGACAACCCACTCCAGTATTCTGGCCCGGAGAATCCCATGGCCAGAGGAGTCTGGTGGACTATAGTCCATGGAGTTGCAAAGAGTCAGACACAGCTGAGTGACAGCTCGCACGCATGGACATTGGGGAGAATATAATAAATTTGGCTTGAGATAAAAACACAAGCCCTTGAAAATGAACTTCTTGGAAAGGTAAAGTGATCTCTTGATGCACTTGGACTTGAGTCTGTGGTACAATGAAAATCACATGTCAAGAAAAGTCTAAAGGATTGAGACAAAAATTCAGGATCATCTTATTAAGTATGAAGTAAGGTGAAAGTGAGTCTCTCGGTCATGTCCAACTCTTTGGGACCCCATGGACTATACAGTCCTTGGAATTCTTTAGGCCAGAATACTGGAGTGGGTAGCCTTTCCCTTCTCAAGCAGATCTTCCCAACCCAGGGATCGAACTGGGGTCTCCTGTATTGCAGGCAGATTCTTTAGCAACTGAGTTATCAGGGAAGCCTAAGTTTGAGTGGTCATAATCACTACCCTGCTTTCATTTGGTTGCCATTATACTTAACACTGCGATTCATGGGGTCGCAAAGAGTCGGACACAACTGAGTGACTGAACTGAACTGATATTTAACAGCATGTGAGAGTTGGACCATAAAGAAGGCTGAGCACCAAAGAATTGATGCTTTCGAACTGTGGTCCTGGAGAAGACTTTCGAGAGTCTCTTGGACTCAAGGAGATCAAACTAGTCAATCCTAAAGGAAATCAACTCTGAATATTCATTGGAGGGACTGATGGTAAAGCTGAAGCTCCAATACTTTGGCCACCTAATGTGAAGAGATGATTCATTGGAAAAGACCCTGAGGCTGGGAAAGACTGAGGGCAGGAGGAGAAAGGGATGACAGAAGATGAGATGGTTGGATGGCATCACCGACTCAATGGACATGAGTTTGAGCAAACTTTGGGAGATAGTGAAGGACAGGGATGCCTGGAATGCTGCAGTCCATGGGGTTGGAAACAGTCAGACACGACTGAGTGACTGAACAACAACAATACTTAAGGGCTTCCTTAAGGGATTCAAAAAGAATCTGCCTGCAACACAGGAGACCCAGGTTCGATCCCTGTGTCAGGAAGATCCCCTGGAGAAGAAAAAGGCAACCCACTCCAGTATTCTTGCCTGGAGAATTCCATGCACAGAAGAACCTGGTGGGATATAGTCATGGGGTCACAAACAGTCAGACACAACTGAGGAACTATCATTCCCCCCACCCCCCCACATCACATACTTAAGAAAAAGAATAAGAAGCCTAAATTAGGATTGATTAAAAACTGGATTGTTTCCATATATTTAAGTCCTAAGAAATCTTATTATATATTACAATTCATTCAGGTAGGCAGAGGTCATCTTTAGAGGCTGAAAGTTCACAATCTTTAGGTCTCATCAAAGTTTAGGTCTTAATTTTTAAACTCAGGGAGTACATAAAATATATACACATAAGCTTTTCTTGTTTAAGGAGAATTGTCCTGTATGTTTTTTCATGATTTAAACTTGGCTGGGCAAATGTGACAGGAAAGAAGATATACCTACATCTGCTGAGCAGAGGCATAGTTCAGATTTCATCCACACACTGTTCCTTTAAGATGATCCTGCTTCTAAAGAATATGTCATCGCCAGGAAAAACTAGAATAATTTTTGTTCCCACTGCAATTTTTCAGGTTTTGCTTCACAGAGTCAAGTTATCATGATACTTGTTTTCCATTCCAAGAGCCTAAACTTATAATTAAAATAGCTGTCATGTGATCCATGGACGCTTGGACTCACCTACCAGGGAAGAGGGAAGGAGAGAGAGAGAGAGAGAGAGAGAGAGAGAGAAAGAGACCTTAGAATGCCTTCTTGCCCATTCTTCAGTTTAGAGGTTGACAAGATGCTTTTATTAAAAGAAAGAGCATTCACTTGCTGTCTTTTATATGCCCAGTTCTTTCACCTTCAACAAAACTCCATCTATTGTTATTCTCAATTTATAGATTAGGAAATTGAGGCTCACAGAGGTTTCGGAACGTGCCTCCAGCCAGCAAGTTATAACGACAACAAATTTTAACCACAACAGCCTGAACTCCTTTCTGTCTTGGTCTCATAAAAAGGTACATTTCCTTTTTAGAAGAAGAGGTGGAAAAAAAAAATATGCCACCTAATTAGCTTCACAAATGGTGAGCCTGTTGTTTTCCACGTATTTGGGGGGTAGATCTGATCTATATTTATTCAGTCCTGAGTCTGGCAGAACTAATGACCGGATGTGACCTCATTCAGTCTCTCGCCAGTCTGTGACTGATAGGCACATGCCAAGGTTGGAGACTTGAAAATGAAATGACAGATGGGAAGGCAGGAGGGGAAAAGTCACCTTACATCTTTCTTTAAAATGCTTTCATAAAAATATGTCCCTTTAAATTGCTTTTTTCATAATGAGAATGTAAGCTTTATCCTAAGACCAATCTGCTGAGGTCATAACGTAAATCGGAAAGATGATTGACTCCCTGACTGCAGCTTGACGGTGATTCTGAAGCAGAGGACTCAGCTAAGCCACACCCAGATCCTGGACCTACAGAACCTGCGGGACAATAAATGATGACGGCTCAAGCCACTAGGGCTTCCCTGGGGGCTCAGTGGGAAGGATTCCTTCCGCAATGCAGGAGACTAAGGTTCGATCCCTGGGTCAGGAAGATCCCCTGGAGAAGCAAATGGCAACCCAATCTAGTATTTATGCCCGGAGAATCCCATCAACAGAGGAGCCTGGTGGGCTACAGTTCCTGGGGTCATAAAAGAGTTGGACACGACTTAGGGACTGAGCAATGACAAAGCCACAAAGTTTAGAGGTAACACGTCATATAGCGGTAGATAACCAATAGGCATGGTAGTTGGTTTTTCCTTCCGGGCAGGACCACTTGTCTTGAAGAACTGTGCCTGCTGTTGGTCTTGCTTGAGATCTGTATCCAAGGGCATTCTCTCCCAAGGGCTTGACCTTCTTTGCATTTGGCATCTCGTCCTGATACATTGGGAGTTAGTATTTAAAGAAACCATTTAGAGTTGTATTACAACTCTACGTGGTTTATTGAAGAAGCAGTTTAAAGTTGCTTTTCTACTTATTGCTTTTGGGTAACCTCCCCCCTAACATTATAAAGACAAAAGTACAGTTTTGACTTGTGCATATCATTTTCTATATACCTCCAGGGGCTCCTACTGTAGTCCCGTGGGATGATAATATGTGAGAAACTTAACAAACTCTTGCCCAGTGAGTTAGCAAAAGCATCAAACCAGCTTTATGCTGGTTCCCTGATCCAGCATCCATCTTCCACATTTCCAGTGTTAGATATTCAGCCCAGGAGGTGGTGTGTGTGGGCTCTGACAGCTGACTGTGTTTTCACCCTAGCTCTGCCATTTAGTTCTGTGGGACCCTAGGAAAATTACCCTTCCCAAATCTTATTTCCCTAACCTCTAAATGATGTATAGTATTGGGAACTAATCTTGATAGTATTGTGAAGCTGATGAAATAAAATAATTCATGCTAAGTATTTAACACAGTACCTACCAGATAGTAAGCCCTTGATAAATGCTGAATATATGAAACATATATTTATTGAAGTGAAAGTGAAAGCCACTCCGTCGTGTCCCACTCTGTCCATGGAATTCCCCAGGCCAGAATACTGGAGTGGGTAGCCTATCCCTTCTCCAGCAGATCTTCTTGACTCAAGAATCGAACCAAGGTCTCCTGCATTGCAGGCGGATTCTTTACTACTGAGCTACTAGGGAGGCATGTTAATTGCCTGACATTGTGCTGAGGATGCTAATGTGAGTATAATTTGGTTCCTTTTCTCAAGGAAATCACAGTTTTCGAAGTGAAATAGTAATGAATATTTACAAACATTATCATGTACCTGACTTAAACGATCCTGATAAATTCACCTATTTGGTATTTTTCTTGAATTTCTGGCTTCATGTTTAGTATCAGTTACTCTAAAATTAGATGACTTCTTATATCCCTAGTTTCTTCCAGAGGCCAGCCAAATGAAAACTGTCAATCTGACCTCTCTTCTGGAATCTGTTTAGGTTATTCTCTAACATGTGTATGTATTTTACAAAATTGTGAGGGTGAAGCTTTTGGTTGTAGGCGGCGGCGGTGGTGGTTTGGCCGCTCAGTCATGCTCAACTTTGACTGCATGGGGTGCAGACCTCCGGGTTCCGCTGTCCATGGGATTTCTCAGGCAAGGGGACTGGAGCAGGTTTCCATTTCTGCTCCAGGGGATCTTCCCGACCCGGGCATTGGACCCGTGTCTCCTGCCTTGCAGGCAGATTCTCTTCCCCTGAGCTACCAGGGAAGGTTAGGGGAGCATTTAAATAAAGCAGTCAGGGCGTGTGAAGGAAACTGCTACCGCTGTTACCTGTCCTGACCTCTGACTGGCCAGAGTCAGCAGTTCAACTTCTGCAGCCCTCTCCATTTGGCTACAATTCTGGCCCCAAACCCGGATCCCGGATCAGTCCCTGGAGGGTCATCTGATGACCATGTCCTTGCTCCTTGCCATGTCCCCCCACATCTGAATGTTAAGGAAGAGAAGTAGAATGGAAAGGCAAGCAGAAGGTTAGTGAGATGCAGGCAGAGATTAAGATCCAGTTATCACGGAGAGGTGGGTAGTCAAGTGCTTATCCACTGCAACTTTTATCAAGAATCGTGGGGAGAGATTGGCAGGGGTGCTAAGGCAGCTGGCTTTGGCATAAATAACAAAACCACCAGGGGAATCCCTTCCATATACACCCATTCAGTTTGCCTGGCAGATACATTTTCTAAAATAAAACAATTTGGACCACCATCCTGCCAAAACCCCCAAATAAAAACAATGTTCCCCTCTGTTTAGGGCATATAGCAGAGCTCTTCAGACCAAACAAATAAATAAACAACAAACCAAACAAAGCAAAACCCCCAATCACACCCAGTTCTATTGGGCAGGTATAGCTGAGAGCTTTAAGCAAGAAACAGGAGTGAGCTGGTGAAATTTCTAGGAGGTCCTGGCCAAAGAAGGGAGGGCAGACAGCCGTGGCTCACTTCACTGGTGTTAATCTGTGATGTTTTTGGTGTCGTCAAACAGATTTCATTAGTGTTTTTCCCTTATTAAATATGAAAATCATGTCAAAGGTAAGTGTCAGGGGGCTGTAAAATTACCCTTCTTATCTTCTGTACATTTATCAGTTGATAAATGGAAAGACACTGCTGCCAAAATAACTGAATGAATAATTTATAAATGACTGATGCATCTTGCATGTTGTTTCGGGCACAAAGCAGTAGGACATCAATAATCAAAAGAAGGTGGATTAATTTAGCAGTATTTTGCTGTTGATATTTTTATCTAAGGCTGCAGTCTAGGCTTCTGGGACCAGAGAAACTTCTTTCTGTTGTTTCAGTCCTTCAGCAATTTAAGGGTAGAAAGGCAGAAAAGAAGCGTACCCCATTTCTTACCCCAGAGCTCCCTCTCTGATAATAAGTGCTGCTAATATTGATGTAATGAGATTTGATCTATTCATGCCCTCTCCTTCACAATGGCTTACGATACTTGGACCAGGAATGTTTAAAAAACAAAAAGTCTTAATCTAGATTTAAAAAGGGACTGCACATCAATTTTAACCTTTCCTACTGGACTTTCCTGGTGGCTCAGATGGTAAAGACTGCCTGCAGTGCAGATGCAGGAGACTCAGGTTTGATCCTTGGGTCGGGAAGATCCCGGAAGAAGGGAATGGCTACTTACTTCAGTTTCTGGAGAAGGGAATGGTTACACACCCAAGTATTCTTGCCTGGAGAATCCCATGGACAGAGGAGCCTGGTGGACTACAGTCCATGGGGCTGCAAAGAGTCAGACATGACTGAGCGACCTTCAGAAATCATTTTATTCCCCTTAATTTATATTAAAGCAGTGTTATCTTGGAAATGTTAGTCTCTTTACCCAAATATTCTTAAATGTATTTACAGTTCTATGACATTGCAATCTTTGTCACCCTAAAAGCCTCTCTATGGCTGTGGAGAAAAAGGAACCCTCTTACCCTGTTGTGGTGGGAATGAAAACTAGTACAGCCACTATGGAGAACAGTGTGGAGATTCCTTAACAAACTGGAAATAGAACTGCNAATATGAGTAAGCTCAGGGAGTTGGTGATGGGACAGAGAGGCCTGGCGTGCTGCAGTCCATGGGGTTGCAGAGTCAGACATCACTGAGTGACTGAACTGAACTGATACAACCGTGGTCTGCCAGAAATCCGAAAAGTAGTTGGGATCTCTTTACTAGTACAGAATCTGGACTAGGCGGCTCCCATAGGGGCTTCCCTGTAGTGTTCTGGTTACTTGTGAATGAATGAATGACTTTGCCTGCTGCCCCAGACTCTGCAATGGTATCAGATTCTACAACCTGTTTCCTCTTGTGTTCAATTGTTTTGGTTACCTCAGGGTGCTGTACTGCTGGCCTCACAGTCATGAGACTTTTGGTGATTCTATCTTCTTAACTGCTGTTTATCTCACTAGATCTTTATGTGGTCAGAGCAGGGGCGGGCATTCCCATTCCCACTTTAGAATGGGGGGAACTGAGTTATAAAGAGCTGAAAGGACTTGACCAAGGTCACCAGTGCATTACTTGAATGAGAACCTAAGTCCGTCCATTGCTCTCTGCTCTGAGCTAATGTTCTCAGCCCTGCTTGCTCACTGGAGGAACTCTGAAGCTACTGATGTTTGAAGCCCACCCCAGAGAGGCCTGTGTCATGGGCCAGGGTGGGGCCAGGACACCGGTACATTTTGAAATCTCCCCAGGCGATTTCAATGTACAACCATCATTGAGAACCACAATGCCAGGCCTTTATAATGTGCCAACATGGGAGTTAAAACAGTGCCCCTCTATCAGTGCCCAAGATACCCTTTCTCTTCACAGGAGAAATACCTGTGAAGGAGGACATAAGTCCCATAACAATAAGAAGGAAGATCACAGCTCACTGCAGGTCCTTACCATTAACTAAAATGCTGTCACCAAGAGATCGTATTTTTCCTAAGCAGTCTGGCCCCCTACCCATAAGACCAGGCAAGGGTGAGATGGGGAGGGAGCTTAAACTTCAGCCCTCCCCCTGTCTGCCCCTGGCCAGGAGGCAAAGAGCCTGTAACTACCAACAAGACCCTGCTCCTGTGCACCATGGCAGCTCCTATCAGCATGGCTCAAAGTCTGGTCATTGGAGATTTAGGGGCAGAAGGAGATGAGGAGGTTCCCTTAGTCCTCAGAGGCACGCTGTTCTCAGGCAAAGCCCTCTGGGGAAGGAAAAGCCTCAGGACAGTGCAAACCCAGGACTGGAGCTTTTACACGATTATATCCGATCAAAGAACAACAGCCTGACTCAGTTTCCCCCTGATAATCAGTGGCATGGAGAGAGGATTCTGTTTGGGGCTAGGCAATGGCACCCCACTCCAGTACTCTTGCCTGGAAAATCCCATGGACGGAGGAGCCTGGGTAGGCTGCAGTCCATGAGGTCGCTAAGAGTTGAACACAACTGAGCGGCTTCACTTTCACTTTTCACTTTCATGCATCGGAGAAGGAAATGGCAACCCACTCCAGTGTTCTTGCCTGGAGAATCGCAGGGACAGAGGAGCCTGGTAGGAGGCCGTCTATGGGGTTGCACAGAGTCGGACATGACTGAAGTGACTTAGCAGCGGCAGCAGCAGCAGCAGAGCTCATTAGAAGACCGAACACCTGCTAAATATGGGAATTGAACGTGGGATGTGCACGTGAGGCCACCAGCTTCAGGTCTGAGGGGAGACTCCACTATTACTTGAGTACATGCCGAGCAGCTCTAAGGATGATCCGCATGGTGAACGCCAGAACCAAACCCAGCCTTTCTCATTCAAGGGTAAGAGAGGAGAAAAGAAATACGGCGTCTATGGAAAAAATCCTGCACTGCAGAACAGGGGAGCCTTATTTTGAAAATCTAAGAGAAATGCAAAACTCTAAAAATGTCAACTACAATAAACCAAAGATAAATGAAATAAAAAACCCAAGTACAAACATGTGGGATTGTATGTCTGTTAAGAACAACAACATGGATTCTGTGACAAGTGATTAGATTTAAAAACAAAAAAAACCTTAGACTGAGATGAAGCATGGAACTGGAACTAGGGGTAGGAGAGAATCGAAGGAAGTAGAAAATCCACAGCAAAATGAAATGAGAATTAGAGGCAGGAAAGGATAGGATGGATGCTGCAGAAAAAGTGGTACATGAGACAGACTTGGAGAATAAATAGATAAAAAAAAGCAAGGAGGAGAAGGACAGAGAAGAGAGAGTGGACATGAGTTATAGAGGTTTTCAGAAAGGACATCAGAATACATGGAATGAAGACAGAAAAACTTTAAGTTGAAAACAAACAATAAAACTCCAAAAGAGCTGTCTCTTTAGGCAAAAAGGGTTCACAGTGTTCCAGAGCCCCACTATTTATACTTAACAGGAGAATTTATTTTTTAATTTCAAGGAAAAAGAAAAATTCTAAAAAGAGCTTTGAAGGAAAAAGAAAAGAAAAACCCTAGGTTTCTTACAAAGGACAAAAATATGGTTGGCAGTATACTTCTATAATTGATGTTAAAATTCAGAGACACTGAGGCAAGCTCTTCACACGTTTGAGGTGAAAAGAACACACCTAGCTATGAGTGAAAGCAAGACAAAGACATTTTACACAAGCAAATGTTTTTTAAAAATCCCACCCACATACTTATCTTTAGAAAAAAAATTAATGGTACAGCTGCTATAGAAAATAGTATACTGATTCCTCAAAAAATTAAAAATAGAATTATCAGTGTGATCCAACAATTCCACTTCTGGGCATATATTACAAAAGAATTGAAAGTAGAATCTTGAAGAGATATTTGCACACTCGTGTTCATAGCAGCGTTATTCATAATAGCCAATAGGTGGAAGCAATTCAAGTGTCCACTGACAGATGGATGAAGGAAATGTATATACATACAGTAGAATACTTTTCTATCCTGGAATATTCTGACACATGCTACAACATGGATAAACCTTGAGATTATCATGCTAAATTGAAATAAGCTAGTTGCAAAAAGACAAATACTGTATGATTCCACTCATCTAGATATCTAGAGTAGTCAGGTTTATAGAAACAGAAAATAGAATGTTGGCTGCCAGAGGCTAGGAAAACGGGGCAATGAGGAGTTGTTTAATGGCTTAGAATTTTGGTTTTGCAAGATTAAAAAATGTTGGGGATTGACTGCATAACAATATGACTACACTTAACATGACTGAACTGTACATTTAAAAATGGTTGACATGATAAACTTTATTTATTTTAAAACTATAATTACGGATAAAAATTGAAAACTCTCTTGAATGTGTGAGAACGTGCTAAGTTGCTTCAGTGGTGTCTGATTTTGCAATGCTATGGACTATAGCCCCCAGTTTCCTCTGTCCATGGGATTCTCTAGGCAAGAATACTGGAGTGGCTTGCCATTTCCTTCTCTGGGGGATTTTCCCAACCCAGGGATCGAACCCATGGTTCTTAGGTCTCCTGCTTTGAATGCATGATCCAGCCAAAAAAAGATGTGTTCCTCAACTCTGAGAAAAATCATGGTAGAGAAGGACCAGGAGTGAAAACTTGAAACCAGATAGAAAGATAAGTCATAGTAAATAATTCTAATTTTGGTCATAAGATTGAGTCAAAATCCAGCAATAATCCTCAAGAGAGGGCTTCCCTGGTAGTCCAGTGGTTAAGAATCCACCTTGCAGTGCAGGGGACACTGGTTCAATCCCTGGTCTGGGAAGATCCCACACGCCACGGAGCAACTAAGCCTGTGAGTCGCAGCTACGGATTCTGAGCTCGAGAGCCTGTGAGCTGCAACTGCAATGAGAAGCCCACTCACTGCAACTGGAGAGGAGCCCCCACTTGCCGCGACTAGAGAAAGCCCGCACACAGCAACAAAGACCCAGTGCAGCTAAAAATAAAACTAAATAAAATTATATATAAAAAACCCTCGAGAGAGAAGATATTTAATAATTAAATGTAATCTGAATAAAAAGTTCATAGTAGAAGTAGTAACCTAATAATCCAAGTTTAAATCACTAAAGACTGATGAATACAGGTGGGAAAAGTACCGAAGATTGTAAAGCACACAAGATTTAATCATTTAGGCCATTAAGATCCACACGTTATTACTACTTTCATAAGTCTGATAAACGAGAAATAGACATAAAAGTGTCCTTTTAAAAACACTAAACATTGGTAGCCACTCGCAAATATAAAGTAAAATTAAAACATGAGTACAATCAGGCTTTCCCGATGGCTCAAGCAGCAAAGAATCCACCTGCAATGCAGGAGATGCAGGAGGCATGAGTTTGATCCCTGGATTGGGATGATCCCCTGGAGGAGGAAATGGCAACCCACTCTCGTATTCTTGCCTGGGAAATGGGAAATCCCATGGACAGAGGAGCCTGGTGGGCTACAGTCCACAGGGCTGCAAAGAGTAGGATATAACTGAGTGACTGAGCGTGCATGCATAAGTAAAATCAAAGTCGTTTGCAAGATAACATTCATTAAGTAAAATAAAAATTATTTTTATAGATAAGAATAACAATCCATAATAGATAACATTATATACTGTGTAGTGCAGACTCAAAATACATAAAACAAAAGCTGTTAAGACATAAAAAGATGAGATGGGGTGGGAGGGACGTTCAAGGGGAAGGGGACATACATATGCTTATGGGTGATTCATGTTGACATATGGCAGAAGTCAATATAACACTGTAGAGCAATTATCCTTCAATTGAAAGTAAATACATTTAAATTAAAAAAAAATCATCTTAGAAAATGAAAAGCATCTGAGAAAACTGATACTGATGGCTTTTTCTTGAGGAGTAGCTCCTTGAGGGAAATGGCAGGAAAGTCATCAGCTAAACCATTTATAAGAAAGAGAGAGAAAGAATAAAAAACAAAAAACATAAAAAGACTGAAAGATAGTAATGGAAATGAAATCACTAGAATTCTTTCAATGATTATATGAATAGAAAATGTATCAGATGACTTAAATAGCGTAATGAATAAGACAAAATTGAAACAAGCCTCATTATAAGCTTCGATTCTACTATGAATGTCAGAATACAGAGATTGCACAAATTATATACTGGGACTAAGAATGAAGAACAATTAAAAAAATAGCCAGTTATTTGTTTGAAAGAGAATAAAATGTAATCAAATATACAACAATTGATTACTTAGGAGATAAAGAGCTATAAAAACTTATGAGTAGTCAAAGCTATAATAAAAGGTAAAGTTATAGCCATGACTGTTAATATTTTGGTTATTAAAAAAGGAAGCAAATATTCCTCTAAATGGATGACTGAGTGCTTTAGAAGTGCCTCTAACAAATGAAGCATGCTGTTTGTGCAAAATAAACACTAGTTTTTAAAGACTTACATAAAGTCTAAAAATAGAATTCAAATGCTTCATATTTAAAAAATACTAATTACTTGTTGAAATTATGAATATACTAGGTATAGTACAATATGATATTAAATTTAAAGGTATATATGTGGGTCATGTTATACTTCCATTGGACAGTATTAATTTGTATATTCAATTCAAAAAGCTTGGAAAACCACCATTAACTATGGAAATACGTGAAAGTATAAAATATGGCCAAGGCTGGAAATTAATTAGAAAATGAAGTTATATATAAAACCAAGTAAGCAGAAATAAAAATAAAATTAGAAATATGATGTCCAACATCCCTAATTATCAGAGAAATGCAAATTAAAACTACAATGAGGTATCATCTCACATTGGTCAGAATGGTTATCATCAAAAAGTCTACAAATAAATGGTAGAGAGAGTGTGAAGAAAAAGGAACGCTCCTACACTTTTGGAGGGAATGTAAATTGATAAAGCCACTATGGAGAACAGTATTGGGGGTCCCTCAGAAACTACAATTAGGGGACTTCCCTTGTGGTCCAGTGGTTAAGAATCTGCTCTGCAATGCACGGGCTCAGGTTCAGTCCCTGGTCAGGGAAATAAGATCCCACATGAGTACGTCAAGGCTATATATTGTCACCCTGCTTATTTAACCTATATGCAGAATACATCATGAGAAACGCTGGACTGGAAGAAACACAAGCTGGAATCAAAGATTGCCGGGAGAAATATCAATAACCTCAGATATGCAGATGACACCACCCTTATGGCAGAAAGTCAAGAGGAGCTAAAAAGCCTCTTGATGAAAGTGAAAGAGGAGAGTGAAAAAGTTGGCTTAAAGCTCAACATTCAGAAAACGAAGATCATGGCATCCGGTCCCATCACTTCATGGGAAATAGATGGGGAAACAGTGGCAGATTTTATTTTTTGGGCTCCAAAATCACTGCAGATNTGAAAGAGGAGAGTGAAAAATTTGACTTAAAGCTCAACATTCAGAAAACGAAGATCATGGCATCCGGTCCCATCACTTCATGGGAAATAGATAGGGAAACAGTGGAAACAGTGTGAGACTTTCTTTTTCTGGGCTCCAGAATCACTGCAGATGATGATTGCAGCCATGAAATTAGAAGACGCTTACTCTTTGGAAGAAAAGTTATAACTAACCTAGATTGCATATTCAAAAGCAGAGACATTACTTGGCTGACTAAGGTTCATCTAGTCAAGGCTATGGTTTTTCCTGTGGTCATGTATGGATGTGAGAGTGGGACTGTGAAGAAAGCTGAGTGCCGAAGAATTGATGCTTTTGAACTGTGGTGTTGGAGGACTCTTGAGAGTCCCTTGGACTGCAAGGAGATCCAACCAGTCCATCCTGAAGGAGATCAGTCCTGAGATTTCTTTAGAAGGAATGATGCTAAAGCTGAAACTCCAGTACTTTGGCCACCTCATGTGAAGAGTTGGCTCATTGGAAAATACTTTGATGCTGGGAGGGATTGGGGGCAGGTGGAGAAGGGGACGACAGAGGATGAGATGGCTGGATGGCATCACTGACTCGATGAACATGAATCTGAGTAAACTCTGGGAGTTGGTGATGGACAGGGAGACCTGGTGTGCTGCGATTCATGGATTCGCAAAGAGTCGGACACAACTGAGCGACTGAACTGAAGTGAACTGAACTGAGCATCATAGTAAGACAGTGTCATGCTGTTTGTACTTATTACCAAGCAGAAATTCAGCCAGTCATGTTCATGGTACTTAATTCATGGCTGTAGATGATACTCTTTCTCATCGAGGATGAATCAGTCCAACTGGCCAGTTTTAGCCAATGGCCAATGATTCCTTATCTTTAAACAAAGACCACAGTTTTGTTACATGAACTGTTTAGAACATTCAAAACTTTCAAAAGCCTCCTGTGCACACAATCACAGTTGAATTAAGGTGACTGAATCACATCTATTTATAGTTAACAAATATTTAAGAAATTAGAATTATTGTTAACACTTCCTAAAACATTTTGTCATATTTAACTGATAGCTATTTTCTGACTGATCACTTCTAGGTGCAAAGTGGTAGAAATATACTACTCAGACTGATAGTACTCTCACACAATTTACTACATAAAAATGAGAATGCAAGAATTGTGTGATGTTACCCCCAAGTCCAGGCTGATAAAGAATGAGAAATAGAAAGACTCCAAAGTCTGATCTTTTGGTTATATGTTACTTTTTGCTTGCATATGCATGTTATTGTATGTTATTTTATAAATGATTTCTATATTTAGTAAAATTTCAAAAGTATATTTAAAGAATTATCTTTTAATGTAGCTTTCACATGAAATGCTCAGAGATTTTACACAAGCTTGCCAGTGCCAACTCCTTATGGGCTTGGTTTTGTTCACCTGTTTTGCTACTTTCCATCATCAGTAAAGCATTATGGAGTCAGCATGTTCAGAACAAGCCCTCCCAGTCTCACACAAGCCTAATGCTTTCAAAATCGAAATGAAACCTTTTTTAAAATGGCAGAGTGATATATTTGCTGACTATACTTTAATAAGAGCAAGTAGATTTATGCTGTGAATTAAAGAGAATAATTTATAGCTGGAAGATCAAGTAATTTAGAAATCAGTGTCATTGAAATGACTATTGATGACCAAGGCAAATCATCTCACAGATTTTCTATTTCTATTATTACTTCTCCTACCACTGTGTATGCTTACATAAAAGAAATGATTAAGAAATAGAAAATAAATGTCAAGAGCAGTTACAAAGTGGAGTGAGTGAAGGAATGAGAATGTATGATTCGTGAGCCCAGAGGAAACCATATCCTTCTTCATGGGCTGTTCACATGGGTCTGATCCTTTAAGCCTGGACCTTATCTACTGTTTTGTCAGCACCTTACCAATCTGTTTCCAAGGAAACAAATCACATCATTTTAAATATACCGAGGAAAACTGCAAGAATAATTTGTACTTTCACTTGTGTTCTTTTAAAAGCAACAAAAGCAATTTAAATTAAGACCATTAAATATTTCAAACTAGAGATTGGCTAAATATTGATGCTGAATTCCTGGGTATTTGTAGATGTTGGGGGAGAATTTTTATATTAAGTTATACTTCTGAGGAAGGTATACACGAGGTAGATTCATCATGTATAAATAAATCTACTATAACTTAAATTCACAAAATGTATGGAAATAAAATATATGCTGTGACTTGAAGCCCTGTGTGTTCATCTGACAAATATCTACTGTATGCACAGAAATTATTAGATGTATCTGAGAAAAACATGACAAATTAGAAATGGTCTCTGTTTAATAAAATAGGAAAAAATAAAAAGATAAAATACACAAAAATTTCTAAACAGTTTGTTTTTGTGTCTACTCATTGACACAAAAATTATGAGGAGATAGGAAGAAAGGTTGGGTTCATAAAATTTCAAGTGTTTTCATAAAATGTGGTAAGTGAATGGTAAGAAATATACTAATTAATAAGATATGCCAAAGTTGGACTTCCTTGGTGACTTAGAGGTAAAGAATCTGCCTGAAATGAGGAGACATGAGTTGAATCTCTGGGTCAGACATATCCCCTGGAGAAGGAAATGGCA
Source organism: Neotragus pygmaeus (assembly GCA_006410875.1). Taxonomy (NCBI): domain Eukaryota; kingdom Metazoa; phylum Chordata; class Mammalia; order Artiodactyla; family Bovidae; genus Neotragus; species Neotragus pygmaeus. Next base: position 316,173 of record SJYV01016221.1, on the reverse strand, counting down.
ACCTACTCCAGTACTCTTGCTTGGGAAATCCCAGGACAGAGGAGCTTGGCAGGCTACAGTCCATGGAGTCACAAGAGTCAAAAATGATGTAGTGACTAAACCACCACCACCAAGGTTAGTCAGTTCCACTAAAAATATTTTTAAATGAGAAAAAGGAAAAAAGAAACATTTCCTGAATGGTAATTATTGCATCATCTCATTTAATTATTTTATAGATGAGAAAACTAAATCAAAGAAAGGCTAAGTGAAAAGATAATAGACAATGAAGCAGGGATCAACATTTATATACTGTAATGTCAAAATTGAAACAGAATATAATTCTCCAAAGCTCAGTGTGATCAAACTCTTCTGGGTTCTTCACATACTAATACCCTGTGTCCTCTTCCATACTGTCTTTGTATGGAAGCTAGCCACATAGCACATCCTGGGGTGATCAGTAGACTGGAGAAGAGCCTTAGGTAGCCTTGATAACTTTCCCAGCACTGGCAAGGCATGAGAAACAACTGCCAACCAAAGTGATTACAGGTTTTTACTATGGAATTGGACATGTGAGGGACAGGACAAGTAGGGAAAAGAAATGGCTGCTTTTAACATCAAGGGATTTCAACATTCAACTGGATCTTTAATGACTTTAAATTGACCTGGAATATATTTAAATGAAGAAAATAAATACTCTTACTGACTAGAAAGAGTGACCCCTTTTACCCTCATCTGTAAAATCATTCAAACGTTTTCAGTTACATCTGATATTGGCCATCTATTCATTTTCACTGAGTATACAACAAAATGAACCAGGATGAATAAATTAGTTTTTGAAGTGGAATAATGTCTCCCCAAAGAAGTTCAGGGCTTCCCAGGTGGCTCAGTGGTAAAGAATCTGTCTGTCAATGCAGGAGGTACAAGAGACTTAGGTTTTATCCCTGGGTCTGGAAGATCCCCTGGAGAAGGAAATGGCAACCCATTCCATCATCCCAGCCTGGGAAATCCCATGGACAGAAGAACCTGGTGGGCTATAGTACATGGGATCACAAAGAGTCATCATGATTGAGCATACACACAGCAGAGATGTTCAAAATTTGTGAATATGTTACCATATATGGCAAAGGAGACTTTGGAGATATGATTAAATGTGAATACTTTGAGGTGGGAGATTGTTGTTTTTGTTCAGTCACTAAGTCATGTCCAAATCTTTGTGACCCCATGAACTGCAGCACACCAGGCTTCCCTGTCACTATCTCCTTGAGTTTGCTCAAATTCATGGGCATTGAGTCAATGATGCCATCCAACCATCTCATCCTCTGTCACCCTCTTCTCCTCTTGCCCTCAGTCTTTCCCAGCACCAAGGTCTTTTTCAATGAGTCAGCTGTTTGCATGAGGTAGCCAAAATATTGGAGGTTCAGCATCAGTCCTTCCAATGAATATTCATGACTGATTTCCTTTATGATTGACTACTTTGATTTCTTGCTGTCCAGGGACTCTCAAAAGTCTTCTCCAGCTCCACAGTTTGAAAGCATCAATTCTTTGGTGCTCAGTCTTCTTTATGGTCCAGCTCTCACACCCAGACATGACTAATGGAAAAACCATAGCTTTTACTATATGGACCTTTGTTGGCAAAGTGATGTCTCTGCTTTTAAATAGTGTCTAGGTTTGTCATAGCAACTCTTCCAAGAAAGTGTGGGAGATGATTTTGGATTAACTGGCTTAACCCAATTTAATAACATGAGCTCTACTAACTCAGAGAGATAACACACATCAGAAGGGCTTGATCCACTACTGCTGACTTTGAAGATGGCAGGAGGAAGCCAGGAGCAAGAGAATGCAGGTGGCCCTAGCAGCTAGAAAAGTCAAAGAAACTGACCTCCCCTATAGTTTTCAGAAAGAAATTAGCCTTGTTGACACCTTTAATTTAGCCTAGTAAGATCCATGTTGTACTTTAAACTACATAACTGTAAATAATATACTTGTGTTGCTTTAAGCTATTGTTGGTAATAATTTGTTGAAGTAGCATTAGATACATAAATAAGAGTAAATATGAGGAATACATAATGTATATTATATATACAGTACATGCATGCGTGCATGCTAAGTTGCTTCAGTCTTGTCCGACTCTTTGTGACTCTGTGGACTGTAGCCTGCCTGACTCCTCTGTCCATGCAATTCTCCAGGCAGGAGTGTTGAAGTGTGTTGCCATTTCCTCCTCCAAGGTATCTTCCTGACCCAGGGATTGAACCCACATCTCTTATGTTTCCTCCATAGGTAGGTGGGTTCTTTACTAATAGTGCCACCTGGGAAGCACCATATTATATATATGGTAAATAAAAGCAATAGAAATAGTAACAATATTGACTGTATATCTTGCACAACGCAGTGACAAATCTATAGTAAATATAAAATATAACCATTAATCCATAGTTTATCTTGCTAAAAGGAGCAAGCCTTCCAAACATGAAACAATTAAAAGATAATACAAATTATTGTGTATACAATGCTAACTGGTTTGATTCTGGAAAAAAAAAAAACATTTAAATTTTCAAAAAAAAAAAATTTGTTTGAACATCAAAGTGAGCCCTTAAATCTGAATGAAGCTTCTCTTTGATTAAGAAATAAGAGTGTTACAAGGAAGACATGAGAAAGATTTCCTTGATAACATGGATCATGAAAAATTTCTGACATTAAAAGAAACATTTGAATTATTATTTCTTTACAATTCTTTCAGATCAGAGTAGTTTTTTTCCAAAACAGTAGGGTTGTTTTTTTTTTTTTTTTCTCCTCTTAAAACAGTCAACTTGGTTTGACTGATAATGAGGCCCTGAAGGACATTTGAGATACATTCTGAGACCGTGTTTAAACTGAATGGGAATGGTCCCATGATGAATTAGAGATGTGTATCAGGGTGTTCCCCAGTGGATCAGAGGTAAAGAATCCATCTGCAGTGCAAGAGACCCAGGTTTGATCCCTGGATCAGGAAAGTCTCTTGAGAAGGGAATGGCTACCCACTCCAGTATTCTTGCCTGGAAAATCTCATGGCGGGCTGTGGTCCATTGGGTCACAAAAAGTTGGAAACGACGGCACGACTAAGAAAAAAAATAAGTTCACAGGAAACAGGGAGTCTTTCCATGCTTAGATTGCTTAGTCCACCATGATCCTCTGTCCATGGAATTCTCCGGGTGAAAAAATTGGAATAGGTAGGCATTCTCTTCTTCAGGGGATCTTTCTGACCCGGGGATTGAGTCCAGGTCTTCCACATTGCAGATGGATTCATTAATGTTTGAGCCATCAAGGGTATACTGACCTACACCAATTTTCAGGACGATCAAAAGTGGCTCCCTAATTCCTGAATGCTCCACTGTTACCTTGGTTACGTGGCTTCTACACCAGAGCCCTACACCTCCCTTTCTATCAACTAAAAGACTAATATATGGCCCAGTGGTCATGCTGGTTGTTACCTATTGAATGATGGTAGGATGATACACTAGATATTTTCAGATCTGTTTGAATCCTATCTTTGTGCATTGCCTAAAACAATTTATATACTTGGCTAAAAGAAAATACCGACTTATGTTTCTAGATATCATTTGTTTGGAATCAAATAGAAAAGTACTGTATTAAACTTACTTCTCAGGAAAAGCCTATTAATCATCAGTATGATTAAAAAGCATGAAAAAGCTCTTGGAATAAGCACTTTATAAAATGCTTAGCAATGACCTCACAAGAGTCGCTGGAGCTGGCAGATACGTGCCATTGAGCTTTCTCAGGCCAAATAGTACAGTTTCTTGGCATACTTAGAAAAATTCTAAAAATGGCATTTTCCACATACAAAGCAATGAGAATGGAATGTCTTTTTTGTTACTACCATATATGGAAGGAATCCACAGTTTCTTACAAACATGAATTTGTTGTGGTTGCTAGACACAATAGCAACATGTGGTGAATAGAGAATAGACATTTAGAATTATCTTTCATAACATAGTTTTAAAAATCCACTTCCATTAGAAGTCATGCTGGGAGAATGTGTGAATATATTTCAGTCGTGATCATAGAAAAACAGTTAAANTTTTTTTTTTTATGTATTTAAAAGAGAGGGACTGGTTTCATTGATAGGCTATGCACAGGTGTAAAGTCTTCTTTGAACAGTTTAGAAGTGGCTTAGGTTGAAAGAACAGGAAGGTCTCCAGTTTGAGTGTTCTTGTTATAAAGTTGAGATTGAATGACACTCTCGTTGAAAATGACCTTTAATCGGATGTCTCACCCGTTGATGGAATGTCACTCATCTCTGTTCTTTAGCCTTAAGTTAAGCTGTATCATAAATAGAGAAAAAGAAGGTATGGCTTTTTCGTTTTTCTCTTGGAAAATAAGGGATGAGATTCTTGCAATCCTTATTGTCTGTTAAAAAACTTTTATTATTTCTATAAACACTTCTATTTTTGTTACAAGGATACAACATGAGCTATATTTTCTTCCAGGTAAAATTTCAGAATGAAGGCACTAACAGATTCTGAAATACAGTTTTGTCTTCATAGATATGCATACATGTATATGGACACACATGCACATATATTTATGTACATAAAATATCTGTAAGAAAGTTTAGCACATATGTCATTTAGATTATATGTTCAGCAATCATTAATAAATACAAATAAGGAGATAAATAACTTAATATTCCCAACGTAGTACTATAAAATAATCCTTCTGTTTTGCTATGGCTTTTCTCAAAAATGAATGTGGGAATATTTTTTCTACACGTTACTTCATTTCTACCTTCCTTATATCATTGCCTTTATTTTTAATGAAAGATAAAGGCTAAATGTGATCAAAGATCAGAATCATTATTGGAACTCAATATTTTTAAACTGTAACAGTAATAGAACAGGCTATTAGAAATGTGGAAAAAATGAAAGACATACACACGTTATAAATAAATATTTATTATCCTTACATTTTTTTATGATGCATTTTACTTGGTACCCAGCACAAACCCTTTACAGCTTTGTGTCCTGCTTTTCTTATTTAAATTCTATTGTAAACACTGATCCAAACTGCTACACGATCTTCAAAGCTGTCATTTGTAAGGCTCTATTCCTTTGCCTTTTGCATATAATCCATAACTTAAAATATATGTGCAGTTAATTTTTTAATTACATATTTTAACTCAGACTCAGTTCAAAACAAACATCAGAATTTCTATAAGATCAAATTTTGCCTAGAGCTCATGGCGGAGTATCTAATAAACCGTAACATTCTTTTCTCTTTTGTACATTCTGTCATTAGTTGAATGCTCATAGATGCAGTGACAAAACATGTATATTTTTTCACATTTTACTTGGACATTTATTTATTTATTTATTGGTTTACAGTGCGTTTTATTTTTTATTTTTTTAATATACATTTATTTATTTTAATTGGAGGTTAATTACTTTACAGACAAATCGCCAGTCCAGGTTCGATGCATGATACAAAATATGTATTTTATAAGCAATTGAGAAATTCATCACAGTTAACACTTGCGTGTAAGAAGGGGACACTTGATAGTCTCACTCCGATGCTCTGCNTAATTGGAGGTTAATTACTTTACAGACAAATCGCCAGTCCAGGTTCGATGCATGATACAAAATATGTATTTTATAAGCGATTGAGAAATTCATCACAGTTAACACTTGCGTGTAAGAAGGGGACACTTGATAGTCTCACTCCGATGCTCTGCCTACCGTATGCTTAGCTTACTGTTAAGGCTACTGCCTTGATCTGTAGTCTTCCTCCATCCTGCCCAATCAAAACTGGCGTACCTTTTCTCCTTCCTCCCTGTAACGGTTGCAAGAACCGGTCGCAGAGCACTTAACTGTTCTACTGCCAGTTACATTCACACATGTCCCTGCTCCACCCTCCGTCAGACGCTCTCGGCGGGCAGGAGTGGCTCTCCCGTTCTGGGTGGTCCTTGAACTGCTGATGCCGTATCCTGCCTGCAGTTCTCCAAATGTCATGACACCCTGCTTTGGATTTCGTCTTGGATGTTTGCAGAGGGCAATGTTGGGAAGTGTGACGATGTTAAAGATGTTTGCTCTCTCATTTCTCTTCCGCCAGTGGGATGGAGTAGGACCTCTTCCAGACTGTGCAGAACCACCAAAAGGGATCCAGATGCTGTGGCACCCATCCATAGTCAAACCCTACCTCACACTGCTCTCTGAGTGCTCCAATGCAGACACGCTGGAAGGGGCGGCGGGCGCCCTGCAGAACTTGGCTGCAGGGAGCTGGAAGGTATGACTGGTTTGTTACAATAAGAAAGAAATCTGGAAGCACGAGACGGTTCTTAGAAAATGAGAAGTCCAATTTTGAGAAGTGCTATTCTAATAAAGTTTTCTAAGGATGTTAGAGAAAAAAAGAGTTCCATTGAACTGTTGGACTTAGAAATATATTTCTTTGAAAAAGTCTTCTTAAGGAGGTCCTTGAAGATGCCTGCAAAACACAGAGGAATAGATGTCAGTATAGTCATGGAAGATGCTGTGATATACTTTCCATTCTGTCTGTGTAGCTGAGTTCCTTTATTTTCAGGGGTGACTGGGAGCATGTCGAGGCTTTTGAAAGCACTGCCACTGTCAGAGCTGATACCCAAACATCTCATATAAAAACCCCTGTGAATCCTGTAATATCATAGCTGGCCTCGTCCCCAAAGGAAAAGAACCGCTTGCATTTGTTAATTATGGGATTACAGGGAAGAATAGTGTTACTAGTTATCTTTGGCAAAATGTTAAAATAAAGTGATTGTATGGTTGGGAACGATACTAGGAGGGTCTTTTTTTCTGGATTTGTATAAACACACAGTCTTCCTGATGGGTTCTCACAGAAAGTTTTCATGACCTTCCTTCTGGGTATAAAGGAGGGATTCGTGACAGCCAAGGATTCTTGAGCTTGGTCACTGCTAGTTCCTTGAGCTATAGTGCCTTTTTGCATAAAAGGGTGTTAACCTCTTAGAAGAATGAGGGAATATGGGGAAAATATCAAGAGGGGAAGTTTAAACCTCAGCCTTCCATTTTCCATTCATTTAATATCAATGCTTGGCATTTTGGAATATTCATACATCCTTCCTTTCCTTACCATTCATTTTTTCTTCAAAACAGTATGGATATAGACACATAGCTCTAGATCACTCTCAGAAGCTCAGTGTCATGGGCACCACACACACTGGCTTCTATATCATCCTGCAATAGTACCTTCTCTTCTTATCAGATCTTCCAATACCTGCCTCTTGTCTCTTCTCTGTCTTTTCCATTTCTACAGTCTCAGCCGCAGCACTGTCTTTCCCGGGTGTGACCTTCCAGCTCTTGGGGTGCAGCTCTGGGGACCCAGCCCCTGATGATACTTCCCATGAGCTAGCTACTCACTCATGCATGCCAGCCCCACCTCTTCTGTTAACAGTTTTAGGAAGGAGCATAATTATTCCTTTCCCTCTCTGCCCTTAAGTCATCTCTAATGTTGTCCCTTAAGAATTCAGGTAGAGCGGTGATTGAAGTGAATTTGTCCTTTGCTTTCATCCAAAGAAAAGTTTCAAAATTACAGTCTTACGAGGCAGAATGCCAGAGGATAGCTAGGAAAGAGACAGTCATGGAAGTCAGTTCCTTGAACTTTTCCTGAGTCTTAACTTTCATCTAAAGTTAGGAGGCTTTGAGTCTAGTCACAGTTCAAAACTTTGCTAAGCTTTGTGGCTCTGGGAAAGTTAAAGCATCTCAATGTGTCCCAGGCGTATTGTCTTTAAGCAGAAACAGTCATGGGCAGCTTCCCCAGACATCACGCAGGTCAGTCACTAAGCTGGATTCAAAGATGCAGCATGTCATAGGACAAAAGGTTGTCACTTAACACCCAAGAATACCAAGTTGCTGCAAGTCCTCACCCAGCTCCCTTGCCTTGGATGATGGATTAAAGGGGATGGGAAGGGATGCTCTCTAGAGCAGTCTGATCTGAAATGCAAAGTCATCTAGATGATGGTAAGTTTGCTATATTTTGATTTTTTTATGAATTATTATTTTTACTTGCCAAATAGTTAGGTTCTTATAAGAAAAAGTTAAAAATGGAGAAATGTCATTGAGTGCTAGAAGATGTTGATTGTAAAACTTCAACCTTTGCTTCAAAAGTTAAGCTCTGTATCCCTTGTATTCAGAAAATGAATTAGAAACCTGAAAAATTTATAAAGATGCAAATAAAACTTTTGGAGTTGAAAATGTAGCATCTTAAATGAAAAATACATGGAATGGAATCAATAGCAGATTAGACATTGCAGAAGAAAAGTTTAGTGAACTGAAAGACAGTGATTGTAAACTATAAAAAATGAAATACGCAGTAAAAAAAAAAAAAGGAAAAAAATGGACAGTGCATCAGTGAGTGAGCTTCAAGTGGCCTGATATGTATGTATTAATGGAGTCCGAAACAAGACGAGAGAGATAGGAGAAAGAGAAAACTATTTGAAGAAATAAGGATTGAAAACGTTCCAAATCCAATGAAAACCACAAACTCACACATCTAAGCAACTCAAGAGACTACCAGAAGCACGAAAAAGTTATACCAAGGTACATTATAATCAGATTGCTCAAAATCAGAAATAAAGAGATAACCTTAAAAGCAAGAGAAAAAAGACATGTCACCTACCAAGAACTGTACACCTCCACATCATATTTAAGGATAAATATCTCCAGTTAATCAGTTATTCCTTGTTAGGTTACTAAGGATGTCCTCTGGAAGAGAATCTGTTCTTTAAGACCTCTAAAAGCAGAAGCTAGGTTCCATTTACTTCTCTGTACCCCACTGCTAAGCTCTATGTTTGCCTGAGCAATAATGCTGAGACACAAACATTTAACTGAACTAGTGTCTATGTCTATATGTCTTTCTTATGAATAGCAGTCTTTTATGTTTATAAATATCCATCAGTCACTAAGCAGTTAGTAGCACATCTTCAGATGATCACAATTTATAATTCTTTTTTTGGTCCTTTGATTCAGATGGGAATATGTAGTCAATAGGATATAAAATTGATAGGAATTGTGGGAGAACTATTTTCTTTTCGGTTTTCAGACTCATCAGTGTTTTTTAGGATGCATATTTTGATGTCATTGCCCAGTTCCACGATTCCTGAAGCATTGGACTTTGTATTTAATTTGGCGATTAAAGGCACAGGCTCTGTGTCTCACATAACCAGGTCAGCTAGGTGAGCTGCTGAGATATGCCTGGGTCTTTAGGTGTTTGAAGTAATAAAACAATAAATTTATAATTTATACTATTTTATACTGATTTATAATATTTTGATATTCAAAAATTCTCTCCTGCTTTGGGTTATATAATGAGAATTAAGGAAGAAGTCTGATAAAAATTCTCAAAATTTTCTAGCATTAATGTCTTTCTGACTGTTTTCAGTACATTAACCAGAACATTAGTTATCCCCAGTATAAAATTCATCCCCATCTATCCAGATGCATTGAATTGGTAATGTTTTATTATTAATAGAGACTACTGAGTAAGAGGCAGAATGGTCTTCAACAACTAAAATCAACATCACAAGAGCTGTTCTGTATTTTAGACAAAGCTTAACAACTATGACCATTGGATTTCCCAGCCTTCATCAGATTTCAAGCAACAAATTTAAAAATGCAAGGAGTTACTCTTGTAAGCAGGCACACAGATCTGTGGTAAGAAGAGCAAAATAGGTAACTTGGTGGCAAAGTGAAAAGATAGGAGAGTTAGAAGAAGTAAATATAAGGATGCAAGAAGGAAAATAATGTCAGAGGCCATTCAGTGATTTGGCTATTTCATTTATTCCAATCACTGATGGTCATAATGCTGACTGTCATCAAGAAAATGTTAAATGATTACTAATAATTTTAGAAGACAAAGCATTTGGAAAGACTTTTATTCCAATAGTTAAAGTGGAAGTTTGACTCTCAGGGTGTCATCCTTGCTTTACAGAGCACTGGCCTTCCTGACGGCTTTAGACAAAGGGGATAATCCTTGGTCAAGACAAAAGGCCTTCAGGGAATATTTGTGCATAGTTATAAATCTCTGTGCTTGTATAAGAATTTTCTTATAAAAATACAAATACACAAGCATGCATAAAGGTCAGTACCACATTATCATCATTCTTTGTATAATTTAGTAAGGCACCATGTTAAATGGTGGGAAGGGAAGATAGATAAGCTATAGGAGTGATTTGAGAAGATCATCATTAAGCCAAAACTGATAGTTATTACTTTTTAAAGATGAGAATAGCTTATACCAAAACCAAACAAACTTGAGCAATTAAAAGATTGACTGAGGACACACAAACAGCATCAGATTTCATGAAGACAGCATTACTGTCTAAAACCTAGGGTTCTAGGAATGTGTATTTTATAGCAACTGTTGAAATTTAGTGGTGTTTTTTAAGTGTCCTTAACTTTTACGATCCAAACAAAAGCAGAAATGTGAAGGTAAAACACCCAAATTTTACATGGAGAGAGCTTTTATAGACCTCATCATCTGAAACAATAACTTCTCTTTATGGGCAGATGTGCGGCACACACTTCTGTGGCAAATTGACCAGCAAACTAGATCTTCATAATGGCCCCACATACTTTTTAAACTTTAAAACACTCATTACTTGGTTTATGAGCATCCGAAAAACATAATGGCAGAAGCAACATGAAATGTTTTTCTTAGCTAACATGGACTTCAGTTACCTTTTCCTCATTTACAGTAAAACGATTTTGTCGCAGAATATTAAAACAGTTGGATGTAGTAGTTTGAAGTGTTCCAAAATGTGAATGAATGCTCCCATTTGTGGTTTATTTTTATCATAGTTGAACTCTATGGAAAATCAGGATTAGAACTGTCAAAATACGTCTGTTCTGTTGCTTTTTAAATCAAACATTTTAGATATCTTTGTGTGGTCAGTTTTCTCCCTAAAATGTGACTATTCTCAGAGAGTCTATTATTTTCCCATTTATGTTCAGAGTTAGAGGAAATAAAGATACTTGGATATTAATCTGTTAATACTTAATGAAGTAACATGATAGTGACGTAGATTTAGTGAGAAGGAAATAGAAGCCATGTGGCCCAAATGAATAAAAAATAAAGACAACTGGGAAATTTGAGACTTGTTCCTAAGGACAGGGAACTTAAGAGGGGCGTTGAATTTAGTGTGGCTTGGCAATTGGTATATCATTAAAAATGAACCAGGCTAAATGAGTGGAGTGTAACAAATAAAAGTAAATATCATGGCTTAACATCTAAGACAAAGATCGTTGTCATAGTGAACAGTGGTGTATAAAGCATAACGTTTAAATGCAAAGAAACAGAGTCATGAAAGATTATGATGAAAACATGGGGCATGAGGCATCATGCCTCATGAGTTAGTAATTGGGTCAGAATAAACAGAGGTTATCTGAGGACTCTGCCTAGTTAGCAGGCTCCTAGACACAATGCGTTTACTTGGATGTGATGACCAGCCTGAGGCAGGACAAGGATGATCCAACCTCAGGAGGAGATAGGGAGGAGTAGGATCAAAACCAGGCCATTGGTTCCAACCACACAGTACCTAGTGGTTTCTCCTAGGACCCCACTACAGTCCTGATGGTACGGGACTGTGTTATAAATAAATGCCACACACATCCAAGCTGACTAGAGAGTAAGCCCATTCTTGAACAGTCTGACTTACTTTCATCAGTGTCATTGAATAGCAAAGTGCTGAGTGATAGAATTATGTTCAGAAATTGTAGAAACAGCCAAAGCTGAGGGATTTTTCCTTCCAGCCAAGATGCCAAGATGGAGTACTAAGTACCTTTAAGTAGCAATAACAGCAGCAACAGAAACAAACCAGAGAAATACATGAAACACTGGTTGTTAAAACGCTGAGCATTAGTCAGTGTAGAAAGAGAGCTCTGAGAAACGGATCGCTGTCTTGGGAGAATTTGCAGACCACAGCACAAAGATTAAAAACCCGGGAGAAGCTCAGCGGACACTCAGAGCTAAGGAGATACAGCTGGGAATCTAAGGAGACCAAGGGGGCTAGAGGTTATAGTGAACGTCAGAGTCATTCAGTCGTGTCCCACTCTTTCTGCCAGGCTCCTTTGTCCTTGGAATTCTCCAGGAAAGAACACTGGAGTGGGTAGCCATTCCCTTCTCCAGGGAATCTTCCCCACCCAGGGATCGAACCCAGGTCTCCCACATTGCAGGCGGTTCTTTACCGTCTGAGCCATAGGGAAGCCCAGAGCTTAAGGACAACACCAAAGAAGAGAGAGTCACACCTAAAAAGAACCCCAGAAATCTTCAGAGGATCCCCTTCAGATATTCAGTAGAGAGCTGTCAGTGCGTGCCTGAGAGGGAAGTACCCACGGCTGAAGAAAAAAATTCCTGAAATTATTCGACAAAAATGAAACTTGGCACTTACACAGGAATGGATATAGTATGCGCTCCCAAGAGCCATACAAGAAAACCTTGTGATTCGTGGATCCTTGAGCATAGCACTCTCAGAGTCTTGCCTCAGTAATTAGGTATAATTAGCCTTGGACTAAATATGCTCTAGTCTTCCCTATCAGATCTTAAAAGTGAGATCCAAAAGATCAATAGTATGCAAGTAAATTAACTGCATCCTAGACTAAAGTTTAAAAATACCTATAGAAATACAAAAATACCCATCATCCAACACATTAAAATTGAGAATGTCTGATATCCAATTGAAAATAAACAAGAAAATGTGATTCATGATGAGGAGAAAAATCAAATCATTCAAAAGCAGTTCAAAACCAACCAAGATGTTAAAAATATCAGATAAGCAGTTATTATAACTCTACTCCATGTGTCCAAAAAATTCATTAGAAATGTAGAAAATATAGGAAAGGCCCAAGTAAAACTTCTAGAGTTGAAAATAAACTGAATTGGAAGGGAAAAAAAAGCCATATGGAATGGGATTCAGAGCAAGTTAGACATTGCTGAAGAAAAGATTAATGAATTTAAATATAGCCCTGGAAACTATACAAAATGAAATGATGAGAGAAAAAAATAAAGCTACTGATCATCCATGAGCCTCAAGTGGTCTACTATACATGCAATTAAAGTTCCCCTAGGAGAGGTGAGAGAAAGGAGAAAGAAAACAGGGGAAAAAAATTGAAGAAATGAGGGTTGAAAAATCTTCCAAATGGTTCCATATTTTACAAGTTTAATGAAAACCACAAACTCACCAGTCCAAGCCTAAGAAACATGAAGAAACTATACCAACGTGCTTCATAATCAAATGGCTCAAAATCATTAATAAAGAGAAAATCTTAAAAGCAGCCAGAGGAAAAGATATACAAAGATAAGGGTGACAGCTGATTTTTCACCAGCAGTAAGGTCTGTCTAGTCAAGGCTACNGGCTCCAAAATCACTGCAGATGGTGACTGCAGCCGTGAAATTAGAAGACGCTTACTCCTTGGAAGAAAAGTTATGACCAACCTAAATAGCATATTCAAGAGCAGAGACATTACTTTGCCGACTAAGGTCCGTCTAGTCAAGGCTATGGTTTTTCCTGTGGTCATGTATGGATGTGAGAGTTGGACTGTGAAGAAGGCTGAGCACCGAAGAATTGATGCTTTTGAACTGTGGTGTTGGAGAAGACTCTTGAGAGTCCCTTGGACTGCAAGGAGATCCAACCGGTCCATTCTGAAGGAGATTAACCCTGGGATTTCCTTGGAGGAATGATGCTGAAGCTGAAACTCCAGTACTTTGGCCACCTCATGTGAAGAGTTGACTCACTGGAAAAGACTCTGATGCTGAGAGGGATTGGGGGCAGGAGGAGAAGGGGACGACCGAGGATGAGATGGCTGGATGGCATCACGGACTCGATAACGCGAGTCTGAGTGAACTCCAAAAGATGGTGATGAACAGGGAGGCCTGGCATGCTGCAATTCATGGGGTCGCAGAGAGTCGGACATGACTGAGTGACTGAACTGAACTGAACTGAACTAAGCCCTTGTGTTGCAACTACTGAGTCTACATTCCACAACTACTGAGTCCACGTTCCGCAACTACTGAGTCCACATTCCACAACTACTGAGCACATGGGCTGCAACTTCTGAAGCTCTTGCACCCTGGAATCCACTTGCTGCAACTACTGAGCCCTCTGCCCAAAACAAAAGGGACTGTGCGCCACAATCAAGGATCCTGCACAATGCAACGAGGGTCCCACGTGGCTCAACTAAGACCCAATGCAGCCAAATAAATGGTTTTTAAGAAACCCTGAACATAGAACTACCATATGATCCAGCAATCCCACTCCTGGACATATATCTGGAGAAAACTGTAATTGAAAGGATACATGCACCCCAGAGCTCACTGTAGTTCACTGTTCACTATTTACAACAGCCAGGGCATGGAAGCAATCTAAACGTCCATCCACAGATGAATGGATAAAGATGTGGTATATTTATACAATTGAATACTACTCAGCAGTAAGAAAAGAAAATAATGCCACTTGCAGCAACATGGTTGGATCTAGAGATTACCATACTAAGTGAAGTAAGCCACACAGACAAACATTGTATCATTTATATATGGACTCTTAAAAAAGATACAAACGAATCTATAAACAAGACAGAAGTAGACCCATAAATATAAGAAACTTATGATTACCAAAGGGTAAAGAAGAGGAGGGATAAATCAGGAGTTTGGGATTAATATAAACAAACTACTATATATAAAACAGGCTTCCCTGATAGCTCAGCTGGTAAAGAATTCGCCTGCAATGCAGGAGACCTGGGTTCGATTCCTGGGTTGGGAAGATCCCCTGGAGAAGGGAAAGGCTATTCACTCCAATGTTCTGGCCTGGAGAAGTCCATGGACTGTATAGTCCATGGGGTCTCAAAGAGTCAGACCTGGCATTCATTTTCTTTCAAACATAATACAGGTAACCAACAAAGATATACTGTGTAGCACAGGGAACTATACTCAATATTTTGTAATAATCTATATGGGAAAAAAATCTGAAAAAAAAAAAAAACATGTAACTGAAGCACTTTGCTGTACACCTGAAACTAACAAAACACTGTAAATCAGCTATACTTCAATAAAAACTGCAATGATTTAAAAAAAGACATATGAGCAATATACGTTAACAGATATGGAGTAGATTAAAAAACACATAAAAACTATTTGCCACTCTATGCTGATAATTTTGAAAAAAATGAGGAAATAGGTGCTTTTTAAGAAAATAAATATCACCAAACTTTATTAAGAAAAATGAAAAGCCAGAAAACACTGAAAATCAAAAAGTTCTGAATTACCTGTTAGAGGAAAGTAAGTGGATTCACATTTTCAAAAAATTAGATACCTGTTTTGCTTTGTGAACTGATCCAGAATACAGAAAGAGATAAGCTTTTCCAGTTCCTCAATACCAAAATCTCATAATGGTAGTAAATTACAAACAAGGAAGTCTTTGGGCTAATCTTTCTAATATGAGTAGACATAAAAGTCCTAAATGAAATATAACAAACAGATCCATTATAACCAAGTAGATTTTATCACAGAAAGGCAAGGGTGATTTAATATCAGTACATCTATAAATGCAGTATCAACAGCCCTGATTAAAAAACCAACAGTAAAACCCAAGACCTTTGGAAGGAAGGAGGTAAAATGATTTGATATGATTTTTATATGTGAAAAACCCAAGAGAAACTCTCAATAACAGGAGAGTTTAGTAACTCATTCATAGTATTTAGATATAAACCTAATATACAAAAATCAACTTTTTTTTTTCAAACAGTAGTGAGACATTTTAATGCATAAAAGCTCATTTAGGTAAGCAACACAAATTCTTAAGTGACATTATTAAGAAATGTGCAAGATTTCTACAAAGAAAATTCCAAAATTTAACTGAGAGATTGAAAAGAAAGTCTTAAACAAGTGAAGAAACGCATAATATTCCTTGGGACGTCCCTGGAGTTCCAGTGGTTAAGACTCCCCACTTCCATGGCAAGAGGTGTGGGTTCCATCCCTGGACAGCAAGCTAAGATCCCACATACCATGTAGCACAGTAAACACACACACACACACACACACACCAGCTAAAAACACAACAGAACTGGAAAGAGTTCTATTACTTTCACCTATAGCTTTAATAATTAAAAGGGTGTGGACCTGACATGAGATCAGATAGCCTAGAAACAAATTTGGCATCCATAAGAGTTATCACATGGCCCCCAGAGAACCACAAGTCAGTAGCTCAGGAAGCATTATTCACTTAGGCAGTGATTCTGGGACAGCTGTCTACGTCAGGGTGGTGGTGGGGTAGGGGGATTATTTAGAGTCTCCTTTAATACTGGGCCCTAAAATGGATTCCAGATGGAGAAAAGAGGTAAATGTTCAAGGAAAAAAAAAAAAAAGACAAACCATAAAGATCTGAAGAAAATTATTTATCAAATTTCTGGATGGAGAAGGGCATTCTACCTTAAGACAAAAGGAATGCATCAAAAGTCAAAATATTATAAACCCACTTAGAAGGGAATAGATACACCAGGAAAAATAGCTACAATAAATGTGACAAAAGGTAACGGTCTGATGACCTTCTGCAACCCTATGGACCACAGCCCACTAGGTTCCTCTGTCCATGGGATTTTCCAGACAAAGAGTACTGGAGTGGGTTGCCATGCCCAAATAGCTTGTTCAAACTGGTATTAAAAGTGCTAAATTCCTCATAGACAAATGAGCTAAGGGCATTAAAAGATAATTCATATGTGAAAACATAAATTGCTGATAAATATATAAAAACAAATCTCAGTGGCTATTAAGTGAAAATATCAATTTTCCCCTTACTGTGTTAGCGAAGCTTAAACCCAGGAATTGTCAATGCTAGTAAAGATGAACTGAGACAGGCACTCTCATAATATGGGTCGTGTAAATGAGTGTCAATTTCCTGAAAAAATTCTTAAAACAAGTCATTAAACGGTTCTTATTGTGTAATCCAGTAATTACACTTCTGGATAATTATCATAAGGAAATAATTTAAAATAACAGGAAAAATAAGCTTAATACAAACGAAAACGCAAGCATCCAACAATAGGGGAATGATTAAGTAAATGATGATTCATGTGCCCATTAAAATTACATGTATGAGAAGTTCATAACTTCTTGGGGACATGGCTACATAATGCTAAGTGAGAAAAGCAAAAGGAAACGTGCATATATTGTATAATCTCATCCCTGAATGAAAAAAAAAATTTAAGAAAAATGATGAGAAATATCCAAATGTTAATAGTAGCATTTCTCAATAGTGGAATTATAGATGATGTTTAGCTTTTTACTTTTTATTTTCTGAATTTCCCTACTTTTCTGTGAAAATTTTAAGAAAAATTCTTACTTATAAAAACAAATGGGCAGGTAGTGATTCTTTCCCTTGATTTTTTTGATTAAGACATTGCAACTCCTGGAGCGACCTGCCAGCTATGGGCAATTCTCACTCCAAGGACTGTGACCTTGCCCAGGTGAGGCCACCAAAAGCCAGCGTTATGTGTCTCTTCGGGTGCATATGTTGTAGGTTGCCAGCTTCTCTTGCGGAACAAGGAGTTCTTTTTTTGCCAACCGAGACCAGCCATCCCCTAGGTCGCCAGCTCTGCCTTCAACCTCAGCCTTTTGCATCCAGAACCAGCAAGGGGCCTCAGCTTGGTGGCAGCCATTTCAAAGCCTGGTTATTTGGCTTCAGGTTCTCATCTGACTGGCAGGCTCCCTCCCAGCAACCCCTAGTGCCTTTCCCCAAACTTTAAGGCTACCATTTAAGCCTCGTTTCCTGCCTAAAACTATTTATTGACGTACTGCTATTTCCTGCACCGGCCACATCAATAAGCCCTGGAAGCCATTCAGTGTCTCAGCTTTCTCAAGGCATTCTGGGAAATTCTTCCCCGCTTTGGATAACCACATGAACTCTGGCATGAGAGTCCTGCGGTCAAGCTGAAAACAGCTGCATACAGGCAAAGGGGGAACCCTGCCCCTCCACCCCGCCTCAGTGGCCAGCAGCTGCCAACAGGGGACGGTGCCCCGAGAGAAGGGAGGCATCAGGGCACAAGGATCTCAGTGTGTTCTGAAGCTTCCTAAAGTAGATGGCTGCCCCACCAATCCCCGTAAGCGCACCATCATTTCCTACTCCTAAAACAAATGGCCAAAGGAAATGTGCCCCTCCACAGGCTACATCCCCGGCAACTCTGGTTTGTTCTGTGCCGGAGTAGCTGCTGCCGCCATGTCCCCAGCGCAGAGGAGAAAGTGCTCCTTTATTCACTGCTGGCAGGAAGCTTCTTTTTCCTTGAGAAGTCATGATGAAACGGGGGAGGGGCGGATACTGGGGAGCTGCTGAAAGCCCACCAGCAATGAGGCTGATCCCAGCTCTTCCCCTAGGCCACTGTTAGGAGGGTTTTAAAAGAGCATCTGCCAGAATTCTATATTATATGGGAAAGAGGAAAGTTGTTTTCAAATAAAAGTTGCTGTATTTTTTATTCAGCTCAACTTTTCCCTTCTTTCAAGTTTCTGCTCTCATGCTGGCTTCTGGGCAGGGTGCAGGGGTGTGTGAATTGGGGGGTGCTCCCCTAACTGCCTCTCTAAGATAGCAGCCCCAGAGCTTATCCCTGGCCCTGGTCTATTTCCCTCCTAGCCCTTATCACCTCTGTCAGGTACTATTCGTTGATATTCTGACCCCTCTCTAGAATGAAAGTTTCATTGGGTCTGAAATCTTGTCTTATCCATCACCACATCCCCTGGAATGGTACGTGGTTCAGAGCAGGTATTTGGTGAAAACCTGGGTAAAGATTCCATGTAAGTGATCAGACAGCTCTTCTTTAAAAGGCCAAATCTGTTGAGAGAACAAGCTGCTACCGTTCTTTTTCTTAATTTAAGACTTGAGAGGACAGAGCCCAAATGTTGGCTGGATCCACCTTTTCTCTCATTTGTGGTTACTTTACTCCGCAGATGTGTCCTTCCCACCTGCACCGTGCCAGCCCTGGTCTGCTCTGTCTCACAGTATTTGTTTCACTTCTGTGGGTAACATTTTTTGGTCATAGGGTGAGGTTTCTTTGCTTATTCGGGGCTTTTTTCCCTCCCTTTTCTAGGTTGCGTCAATAAGCCCACGTCATTCTGCAGTCGCCCTTTGTGCAGGGTCATCGGTGGTTTCATATGGTTCCTCCCCAGCCCTGGGCCTCCCCATCAGTCACCTGGCCCCCCAGAGCTGCTGGCTGCAGCCCTCAGACCCCTCCCACCTCCCCTCCACCTCCCTCCTCTGTCCCTCTCTCAGCCCAGGGCCTGCTTGCCAGCCTCCAGTGGGTAGACACAGGCCCTGGTAGTTCCTGGGAAGTTCCTGACTCACCCAGTCATTATCATTTGGGGGGACCCCAGGGCAAGTTTCCACTTCACAGAAGGCGGTACGGTCTTTCCTTGGCACCTGGTCACCAGGGCAGAGCCAGGGGCATTCCCAGGCCCAGGGGGGGCCTGGAAGGGGAACTGGGAACACCAGAGCAGATCAAGCCCTCCTAGTCCGAGAGAGAACTATGTCCCATCCCCATTTTTGGAGACCTTTGGGCTCCATGAGATACCTCTGTTAAAAGACCTTATGAAAAATGATTCAGGGGTATGAAGACACTGCAAGCTGCTTCCTGTGACTCCAGGCCAAAAAGAACTGATCCATAGGACAACAGGCTCCTCCTCCGTAAGGGAGAGTAGCTTCCGGCCGGGGCACGCGATGGGGCTGAGCTGGGGAGGAGGGTCGGCTGAGGCTGGGTGGGCCTCCTTCCAGCAGGGCACAGTGTCAGGAGAGGAGAACGGGCTGGCTGGCCAGCCCCTGCGTCTCAGAGAGTCCTCTCGGGGCCACAGGGTGGGAGGATCGCCCAGGTCTTGGCACCACTCTGACTGGGTCAGACAGACCTCTTTGGCTTCGAGGAGTGACATGTGCACAGTGAAGTGTTCAACAAGTGGCAGAGAGACCTTCTGGTCATCGTGTCCTGAGTCATTCTGTCCTCCAAAGCCGGCCCCGGCCCTGGCCGCCCCTCCTTCCGGCAGGCTCGGTGTGCAGCCCCAGCCGAGGGGTGGAGAGCCAGGCTGCGCTCACAGCTGGCCATCACTGGCCCGTCGTCACCACAGCTACAGCCCCAGCTCAGTGCTGCTGGGCTGAGGCCCGACTCTGGTGGTTCAGGGGCATCCCTGACTCTGGAATGGTGGGAGCCTGATCTGCAGGTCACTATGGCTTGGGCGATGGTCTGCAGCAGGCCTGCATCTTGTCTGGATGGAGAAGCACCCCAGAGGTCAGTGTGAGCATAGGGTTACTGCCTCCACCCTCGGACTGGTTGCATACCTTGGGTTCTGATGTCCACTGGACCCTGCCTTTGGGGGTGTCCTTACCCTTTCCACTGCAAGCTGGAGCTTTCCCTGAGTAGCTTTGACCTCCCCACCACATGATACCAAAGCTCTGGTCACTTCCCTGCTTCCCTCTGCTCTGCCCCCAGACACTGTCAGGTGGCGTTTTTGGCTGCAATCAACAGAAACCCTCTCCAGCCAGCTTAAGCACACAGGGCCTGAGCTGGTTTATGTGGCTGGGGTGGAAGGGGGTCACCAGGAGCATAGCTGGTCCACAGGGCTAACGGTGCCAGAGCTGGTCCTCTCAGCTCTTCCTTTTGCCTGGCCTGGCTTTGGGCATGTTGACCACTTTGTCTCCTGCCAGGCTCTCCCTTTGCAACGGCAAAGATGGCTGTCAGGAGCTCCCAGTCTCTATCATAATGGCCTGTGAGTCAAAGGAGGACAGACCTCTTCCAATTTGTGCATCGAACTTACAAATCTCAGGGAAGGATTCTGATTGGCCCTGCTCATCAGATGACCATCAGTTCCCTTCAGTTCATTTTATTTGCTCAGTCGTGTCCGTCTCTTTGCGACCCTATGGACTGCAGCACGCCAGACCTCCCTGTCTATCACCAGCTCCCAGAGTTTACTCAAACCCATGTCCATTGAGTTGGTGATGCCATCCAACCATCTCATCCTCTGTTGTCCCCTTCCCTCCCACCTTCAATGTTTCCCAGCATCAGGGTCTTTTCCAATAAGTCAGCTCTTTACATAAGGTGGCCAAAGTATTGGAGTTTCAGCTTCAGCATCAGTCCTCCCAGTGAATATTCAGGACTGATTTCCTTTAGGATGGACTGGTTGGATGACCATCCCTCAGGCCAATCCCTGTGGGAATGAGGACAGGGTTCCCTGATTTGCCAGACTCAAGTCAGATGACCAATTCTGTGACTGGGCAAGGTGCAGCCCTGTGACAGATTCCCCAGACCACAGACCGAGACAACAGCTGCCCGCTGCAAACACAGACCCCTGGCTTGGAAGCATCAGCATGGCTTTAGCAAGTGCCTGAAACTCTCCTGAACATCATGTCGAATTGCCCACGTACTGGTGGTGACTGCTCCCCTCTGAGTCCCACCCAAAAGAACAGAGAGAGAGTGAACAGAGCACAGGAGACACTCTCTGTGACCGACGGACACCAAGGCTGAGTGTGTTCTCCCTGGCACTTGGCTCCAGGAAGACACTGCGGCTGGGAACTGCCATCCGCCACTTGCAGTTTAATCGAGAATATTCTTGAGACATTTTCCAAGCTTCCCAGGGTGTAAGCAAAATCTGGGTTGGCAAAATCAGGTCAGGTAGGCTCAGCTGTGCTGATCCGCGGGAGGTGGGGGTGGGGTGGTGGCGCTGGGGTGCAGTGGAGACAAGCTGAGAAAGCTGGGCTGATTCAGTGGGAATTCTGTCTCGCACTTACGCAGGCATGAAGCCTCATTCTCAGGCAAGGGGGAGCCTGCACCTGCTGCGGCTGTGGCCTTGAAAAGCCCTCGGAAGAGACTGGAAGGAAAACTCTTGAGCAGGAAGAGAGGGCTGACTGCCTGACAGGACTACTGGTGGGTGAGCAGGAATTCCTGCAGGCAGAGTGTCACGGGATTCCCTCAGCCTCAGGGAGACACCTCCAGGTACCCCTCCCCAGGTACAGGTGAAGAGTGAAAGTGTCAGCTGCAAAGTTGTGTCCAACCCCGTTGACTGCAGCCCTCCAAGTCTATGGAATTCTCCAGGCAGCGAGACTGGAGTGGGTTGCCAGGCCCTCCTCCAGGGAATCTTCCCGAACCAGAGACTGAACCCAGGTCTCCTGCACTGCAGGCAGATTCTTGACCTTTTGAGCCAACAAGGAAGCCCCCCAAAGTATGGGTGAGTCAGAGCACTTATGTCCACAGACGGAGAGCAGCCCTCGGTAACCCGGCACTCAGTAGCATGCATGCTGGCGCCCTGACCTCATCGGTTTTGGTGTGATGGTACCACCATACCTTTACTTAACCATTTTCTTCCCCCAAGCACTTTGCCCAGACACTGGCAGCCCTGCTCCACACAGCATCTCACTGGAGGAAGAGGTCCTGGGATCTGATCATCCTTCCGAGGCTGGCAGGCCTGGACCCCATGTCTCTAATCCTANCTGGGGTGCAGTGGAGACAAGCTGAGAAAGCTGGGCTGATTCAGTGGGAATTCTGTCTCGCACTTACGCAGGCATGAAGCCTCATTCTCAGGCAAGGGGGAGCCTGCACCTGCTGCGGCTGTGGCCTTGAAAAGCCCTCGGAAGAGACTGGAAGGAAAACTCTTGAGCAGGAAGAGAGGGCTGACTGCCTGACAGGACTACTGGTGGGTGAGCAGGAATTCCTGCAGGCAGAGTGTCACGGGATTCCCTCAGCCTCAGGGAGACACCTCCAGGTACCCCTCCCCAGGTACAGGTGAAGAGTGAAAGTGTCAGCTGCAAAGTTGTGTCCAACCCCGTTGACTGCAGCCCTCCAAGTCTATGGAATTCTCCAGGCAGCGAGACTGGAGTGGGTTGCCAGGCCCTCCTCCAGGGAATCTTCCCGAACCAGAGACTGAACCCAGGTCTCCTGCACTGCAGGCAGATTCTTGACCTTTTGAGCCAACAAGGAAGCCCCCCAAAGTATGGGTGAGTCAGAGCACTTATGTCCACAGACGGAGAGCAGCCCTCGGTAACCCGGCACTCAGTAGCATGCATGCTGGCGCCCTGACCTCATCGGTTTTGGTGTGATGGTACCACCATACCTTTACTTAACCATTTTCTTCCCCCAAGCACTTTGCCCAGACACTGGCAGCCCTGCTCCACACAGCATCTCACTGGAGGAAGAGGTCCTGGGATCTGATCATCCTTCCGAGGCTGGCAGGCCTGGACCCCATGTCTCTAATCCTACATCTACTGTTTTTTCTCCCCCAGAGCCATCCTATGTGAAAAAGGCCCACTTGTATACAGGACGGCTGCCTGCCTCTGCCCTGCCTTTCCCTGCAGGTCCCCTGGGTGACAGGGCCCAGCTGTGCCCTCTGCAGGACCAGGACTCCTCCCTACCTGCCCAGAGAGTGGCCATGGGCTTGCAGGCAGGTATCCACCAGGGTCTGGCCCTGTAGGTCTTGTCCGTTAGGCAGAACTCTGTGGGGACAGGCATAAGTGTGCTCACCATGGTCTCAGTTCGAGGGGGCAAACCCATGGCAACATCAAAGGGCAACAAGTCTGGTTTGGATGGGGCATCAGGAGACTATCCTGCAAATCTGCGAAAAATCTGCCTGGGGTCCACAGCTGTAAAATGGAAAGAAACTATTGGAACTGCTCGGGTCAGTGGGGTGCTGGGTTGATGAGACGGATATGAAAACCCGGGGGAAGGGCCAAGATCCCCCTAAACAGAAAAGGGGCAGCGCCACTGTCTGCAGCTTGAGAGACAGGGCACGCAGAGGACAAGTGTCTCATCTGGGGTTTCCTACGGGAGGAAGGTGGGAGCTGAGGTCAGAGCCCAGCTTAGCCAGCTTTCTGCAGATTCTTGGAGGCTGCTCCCAGAGCTTCTGCCTGGAGTAGATTCTCCCAGGGCGGGTCAGGCCACCTCCTCCAGGCAGAAATGCAATCCGGGATCCCACTATTTGGTTCCAGGCCCACAGGCCATGCTCTGGAAGCAATTGGAAACCAAAGGCTTGTGAAATCCTACTTTCATCGAGCAGCCACATTACTTCTGAAACCGTCTGGAAGGCTAGCGATAAAAATAGATGATTACACAGGCGTTATTAAGCTATTTATAGAATTTGAGAAAAACCCCTTGAAATGCTCACGAAAAGATTTGGCCTATAATGGGGATTCCAGAATGACTCAGCCCGAAGCCCAAATCCACCGGCGACTTTGAACTTTGCCACAGATGAAGACTTCAAAAGTCACATTAACATTTATGGGGCATTATCCCTCAGGGAAGCTGTAACGGGGTGCACACACCTTTTATCAAGCTGTATCCCCAAATGTTTACCAGACGACGTCAAGCAACAGCCATGGGTGGGGAGTGCAGGGGCAGGTGGGGCGGGGAGAAGGCCACGAGGTCCCATGGGCTTGGGGAAGGCCAAAACTTGCACCTGGGAAATGGGAATCCCGGCTCCCGCCCCAACTCTGGAGACGGTACGGGGATATGGATGTGGAAGCGATGGCCACACCTGTCATTTTCTGCAAAGATGTGGATGGAGCTGCTTACATCATGCTCCGACCCAGTGGGCCCCACTACTGCAACATGCCTTTCCCTCTGGTCCTACCCATCTGGATGCCTGCTCTGCCCAGCGCTGTAGGGGTCAGGGTGGCCCTGAAGGAAACACTCAGGCCCTCTCAATGAGCCCCGAGCTCCAGGCCGCAGACCAGATGGACCCTCATGTTGTTCCAAGGGGCCTGGGGCCAACTGTGGGGATGGGTGACTGGCGGTGGGGTGGGCAGGTTCCATGTGCCTCAGTTTCAGGCAGAACCCCCTCTGCTGCGTCTGTTTCACATGGTGGAGGATATGCCCGAAATCGAGTTTGGAAAAAAATAACTTTGCTGCTAAAAATGTTCAAAAACCACTGGTGTATCGAGAGTATGCACAATGGGCTCAAAAGCCAGACAGGCCTGGGTGATCAGACTCCCACCCAGCCTTTGGACCTGGGCAAGCCCCAAGACCTCCCACAGTCTCCCATTCCCCACGTGGGAAAGGGTAACAGCTAGACAAAGGAGGATGAGCAGGGCCTGGCCAGGAGAGACTCAGGGGACACTGGGCTTCTCCTCGTCTCCTCGGCCTTCCCCAACCAGGGCCCAAGGACCTCCATGGCAGGTGTGACCTGTCTGACTTCCCAGCCCATGGTTACTCTTGTAGAGGGAAGCCTCTTGGGGGAAAAGGTAGATGCTAAGATGGGAAGCTCATCCTGTCCTCATTCATGTTTCCACTCATATTAAGGATTCCTCATTAATGTGGATCCAACGTGACCCAAGACAGAAGAGGGAGCTTTGAGATCATACAGGGTTATGTTATCCTTACTAAGAAAAGATCTAGTGGGAAGACCCGAAGACTGGGCGTTTGGGGGCCATGTGACTTTCGGCAAGTTATTCACCCCACTGGGCCTCAGTTTGGTCATACACAAAATGAAGCTGGGTATACTTGTCCATCAAACCCATGAATGGTGGTGAAGATTAAATAAGGCAGTGGATAGAAAGTCACCCAGTAAGCGGAGAGTGCTCTACACGTCTGAGTGCTTGGTCTTGATGGCTGGATCACTAAAGGTCCATCAGCCCCTACGGTCCATCTTGGTCCTGGCCTTGCACTAGGTAGATGGCTCAACAGACCCTTCCTTTATTGATTTATGTGATCAAGGGCTGCCAGCTGGTCACTTTTGCCACCTGTGGTCTTGTTGACCAGGTGCCTCCTGCCAAGCCACGTGTTGGGTGGTGGAGGGGGCGTCATCTGCGCTAACAGGCTTGCCTAATCTCGGCACTCTGGACATTGTGGACTGGTTTATCCTTTTAGGTTGGGGGCTTTCTCGTGCATCATAGATTTCTATACATCGAGGCATCACAGCCCCAACCCCTCACTCGCAGTTGTTGAAACCAAAAATATCCTGACCCTTTCAAGGGTCTGCTGGGGAAAAATCAGTCCCAGGGCGGAACCAGTGCCTAGTGCAATCCCCTGCACACGCCTGCTCCCACCGGGGCAACTTGTTAGGATCCAGCAAGATGCAGAGTTCCTTGAATAACACTGGGCAACAACGCAGTGAGCGGCTCCATCTACCATGAGGCCTCTGAGGGGGCACCCTTGCAACTGCCATCAGAAGCCTCCGAGGGGCTGCGTGGGACGCACACCTGCACGCCAAGCAGCTACTCCACTGCGCTCAGAACAGCGCTCGTGCTACCAGCAGACGCTATCACAGACGCATACAGCCTGCCCCTGCAGACAGTGGCCATTTCCCCTCCTGTGGATTATAGATACAAATGATGGGCTAAAAAATAGCACAGGCCCTCACTGTGATGATTCAAAACCCCAAGAGGGTAAAAATAAAGCGTGGGCTCTGGCACTGACGGCTCTGTGCTTGGGTTGTGATGTCAGCTCCATGAGCAAATTATCTTTCATCAGTTGGACTGTATTTTTAAATGTGAACAGCTTAGCACACTTAACACTACTTATTTGGGGGTGCCTTGGACAACAGATAATTCAACTGCGTTCACCAGATGACACTGACAAATACTTCCCACGCCTGTGTCCCCAGATAAAAATAACGCCAGCTTGCTCACAGGTCTGCAGAAAGGAAAGGGCAGGAAGCTGGAGGTACCAATCGTGTCTGGCACCTCCTTCCCCCCGCGCCGGCCCCTGGCAGCTCTGGCGCGGCTGCAGGCGGAGGAAGTGTTACCCAGGTGACATGCGATGTTCTGACTGCGTGAGAGGAATGGGGAGGGCCTGGCGTGGTGTCCCTTAGTGGGCCATCGGCTCTGCTCACCACAGAAGGCAAACCTCCAAGGAGAATGCAGAGAGTGCTGCATGAGCTTGGGCAGTCACCTGGCCTTGCTGAGTCCCATCTGGAAAATGGGTTCACACAACATGCCCAACTACCTGTCACAGAGATTGTGAGACCCAAATGCCTGAGTGCTGCCCCACGGGGTAGAGGAGAGCTGCAGGCCTAGAAGCATGGGCCTCCGTGGAGTGAGCCCAAAGGCCCTCGTGCCTTAGAGAATGCCCTCCCGCAGCACGGTGCCCGAGGACGCCCTATCCACAAGGCACCTTTAGGATAAGGCTATGTTTTCCCAGCAACTCCCTAGTCAAACTGCAGAGTATAAAACATCCACCCAGGCACAGCTCAGCTGATCAGAAACTTGTCCTTCTATGGGAAAACCGAGACTTAAGACAGGTGCGGTCTGAAAGGAAGAAAATTAGGGATAGTTTAGAAGATGAGGGGGAGCGTCATGGGAAATCAGCTACAGGGTGACTAAGCACAGGAGGCCCTGGAGTCTATGGGGGATGTTGGCAAGGACACTGGGGACCCCTGGGAAGGCTGTCGGAGCAGGCTGGCAATGTGGCAATACGGCCCCTTTAACTCTGGGCTGGGCACCTCTGATGCCAGCTGCCAGGGAAAAGGCTTCAACAGTATGAAGGATGGCCCGAAGGAAACTGCGGGGCTCCGACTCAGAATTCCCATTGCACAGGTATCTTGAGAGCACCTAGGAATATTCCAGAAGCCGTGAATGTGTAAGAGAGGTGTATAAGACCTAATTCTAGGTCCTGCTGCCCAGTCAGCCTCGGGGTGGCTGTGGGGTGCACACGTCCGAGTGTACAGGGCAGGGTACAGGCCATCACCCCAAGGTCAGATGGTTACTTGCTTATAATAAGGTCCTCGATGATAAGCTGCTTTCTGCTCTAACCACCCCCTTTTCCAATGCATAGACCCTCACTGAGCCAAAGGCTATAAAAAAAAAAGAAAAAAAAAAAGCTGAGTGTGGAAACATGGAAATATGTGCCATTTTCAAAACTGGTCCCTCAGAGATGTTTCCCTCCCTTGCCCTAAGCCTGCTCTTCCAGCACCGCCCGCACGTGAGAGAAGCCCCTGGCTTAGCACTGCGGATAACAAGGAGCTTGGCTTTCCCAAGGCATGGATGCTCAGTTAAGGTTCCTTCCTTTGGGGAGAAAAAAAAAATCCCATCTTCCATGAACATTAAACTCTTACACAGAGAGAGGGTCTGAAATTCTTTCACACACAAACTTGAGTCATCAAGTAAGTGACAAAGAAGAAGGGGTAACTAGCCAGGTGCTGAACTGCATTCTGGGGATCCCGGGAAAGGCAATCTGGTCATACCCCCAGGTGAGTAAGCTCCGGGGGAAAATTTGACCCACGTATTTGAAAGAGTTCAGAGAATACCAGCACCTCTTTACAAGCTGTTTTAAGAAACTCATAAAAACTAAGATTTTTTTTCCTCTCAACAAGCATCTTCATTAAAAAGAAGGATTCACTACGGACTTCTTTTAATCTGGACTGCCTTACCCCAAATGGCAACCCACTCCAGTACTCTTGCCTGGAAAATCCCATGGACGGAGGAGCCTGGTAGGCTGCAGTCCATGAGGTCGCTAAGAGTCAGACACGACTGAGAGATTTCACTTTCACTTTTCACTTTCATGCATTGGAGAAGGAAATGGCAACCCACTCCAGTATTTTTGCCTGGAGAATCCTAGGGACAGGGGAGCCTGGCGGGCTGCCGTCTATGGGGTTGCACAGAGTCGGACACGACTGAAGCGACTTAGCAGCAGCAGCAGCAGCCTTACCCCAATCCTGGCTGAATGAGCAGGCCGATACACAGGCTCGCATCTGTGGTGGCCCATGAGACAGCCCATTTCTTACCAACTACAAGTTATCATAACCCAAGGGAGCTGGAGGCCTTGGAGAAATGAAGTTGGGGAAGAAGCTACAGCCCACGGGGACCCTGGCAGAGAATGGCGATTTCCCGGGCACCAAGGGCAGCACACGGCCTCTCTCTAGCACCTCAGTCCTGGATGGACATGCCTTCCCTCAAGAGTAAGGCAAGCTTTCAGGCTAAGGATCTAAACATTAAATACCTGGCCTGGAGTAACGCCACCTGCTTCCAAAACATGGCTTCTTCCTCACATGAAAATTGCCATCAGGTGAAGGCAACACAGGAAGTGAAGGCCAAACCAACCACTTGTGGGGACTCCCCTGGGGGTCCAGTGGTGGGTGAAGCCTTCGTGCTGCCATTGCAGGGGGCACAGGTTCGATCCCTGGTCAGGGAACTAAGATCCCGCAGGCCACACGGCAAGGCCCAAAAAAAACCCCCCAAAACTAACCACTTGTGATTTCTAAGGCCTTTCACTTGGAACTCCAGCCAGTGAATTAGGCGTCTACAACCTTGCATCCCTCTCTCCATCCGCCTCCCCCCACCCCCTCCTTCCCTTCCTCCACCCACAGCTCTTTGTGGGCCCGCTCTCTGGCAGATACTGACTCTAACGCGACACACACAGGGGGCCCGGGGGAAGGAGCATCTCCTAAGCTGCGTTCTGAGATCTGCTGAACAATCAGGAAAGCCTAC
Source organism: Neotragus pygmaeus (assembly GCA_006410875.1). NCBI lineage: Eukaryota > Metazoa > Chordata > Mammalia > Artiodactyla > Bovidae > Neotragus > Neotragus pygmaeus. Next base: position 286,787 of record SJYV01016221.1, on the reverse strand, counting down.
AGAGTTCTGACAAACTCCGGGTCTGACAGGCATCTCCAGAGGGCATCTGCTTCAATCCCACCTGCTTTCAATCATCCCAGGTGGTTTGTAAAGCTGCCCTATTTTTAAAGCTATTCTGGGAAGGATGTCCCCAGACCTCCCTCTGCTTCCAAGTTTTCTCTCTACACACTGCCTCAAGTCATTGTCTCCTGAATAGGTCAGTCCCCCTAGCTTGGCCAGAACCCCCATATCTGGGACCACCAGCTTACCCCGCTCTGGGTCTTAGCTTCTCTCCCGAGTTGGGGAGGCCTTCTGGGGAGGCTGTGTTTCTTGGGTGGGAGATTGTCTAATGCCTCAGCTCTGGCTCTTCCTGTTTGCCCTGTATTTCCATCATTCTGTGCTAGAATGCTGGCTGAGTCCTTGCTCGACATGACAGGAGACCATTTACAGACTCACTCTTGGCCTTCAGTTTTGTGCCTGGCTGGGAGGAATGGATCTACGGAGGGAGCAGCAAAAATAAGAGCAGCATTGTCTGTGCAACCCTGTGAGGAAGGAGAGGGGAGCGGGAACCGAGGCACCCTGGGGTACCTCTGCAGGGAGCTGCAAGTCACCCTTCGGGCCCCAAGTCGGCAGACCAGAAAGATCCAGAGTGGTACCGGTGGTGCTGGGGGCGAAGTCTTCCACGGAGCAAGAGAGAAGGTGACGGGGGCAGAGGGGGCCACCAGCTCCGTTTTGTTCCGCTTCTGGCATCCCGCTGCCAGTCCCGCGCAGGCGTGGGTGGCTGCGGGACCCTCTGAGGCATCTTATCTGAAGGCTGGGCGGAGCCCCCACAGTCCCTGCGAGCTGGGCTCCAGCCCATCCTGAAATCAGGCCCTTCCAAGAGCCCTTCCCCCTCTTCCTGGGGAAATGACTTGGCTGTAAGGGCACTCCAATCTAATCAAATTGGGGCAGGCCGACATTTTCGAACTAATCTATTATTCCCACTTGGGCATTTACATGGTGACCTCAACGAAGTATTTAGGAGTGATTTTTAGGGAAAACTAGATCAAATGAAAGAGGGGAGGGCCTTCAGCTAGGTGAATGATTAACAAGAGAAGCAGGAGGGACGGCGTATACAATAAGTGGCCCGCTGAGCCTCTGCCACGCAGCATGCCACTCTCCTCCAAGGTATTCTGTTTACTGAGAGATCGTCATGGAGGCAGGAAGCATTTTGTCAGAAATACCGAGCACAAAATATAGTGGGCGCTAAATACTTCATCTTATTGGCACCACCGCAGAAGCCAGAGTTGTAAATGGTTGCGGGGAAAGGTCTGAGTTATATAAAGCTGCTGGGAGCAAAGATAGCCCTAGGCGCCCATCCCGGGCTCCCTGTCAGTTTTCCGGAAGCTGAAATTTAAGCCTCACCAAGGCATGAAATGCTAAAATGACACCGTTTTCCCATGAAATGTCTAGAGATTTAGAGGTGATGGGGCCACAGCCTGCCCCTCCCTGTTCCTCCCTGGGAGAAGACTCCGCATTCACAAGCATAATTAATTGCCTCCCAGGGGCCCTGCCAGCCTGGAAGAGGGCCCTGGGGAGAGGTGCAGGGGCCCAGCCTGCCTCCTCCAGTCGGCTGCCATGATACGGGGGCAGCTAGCCCACCAGCTGTCGGCCACCCGTTCTTGACTCTGGTTTACCGAAAACATGGGTTCTGCACTAAAGCAAGTGACTTTTCTCTCTTTTAACCATTTATCCTCATTTCCTTAAGATTTCATCCAGTGTCATGGGGTCAAATGCCACAGAATGACTCTCAGAAGCTTATTACTATCCAGATCATGGTACCAAGGACTCCAAGCACCCACTCCCGATGACTGATTTTTCCTATGCATTTCGAACACGCTGTGTCCAGTGAGCTCTTGGTCCTGCCGCCCCCCCTCCCCCACACTGACTGCTCCCAGATGACTGCTCCCATCTCAATGAGTGGCCACCCCCTCGTCCAGCTGTCCAGGCTCCACAGCCCCAAACCTTAGATTGTCCTTCATGCTAACATGTTCTCTTGCACCCAAATCCTTCAGCCACTTCTGTTAGCTCTTCTTTCAGTGTCAGACTTTATTTTTGGGGCTCCAAAATCACTGCAGATGGTGATTGCAGCCATGAAATTAAAAGACGCTCACTCCTTGGAAGAAAAGTTATGACCAACCTAGATAGTATATTCAAAAGCAGAGACATTACTTTGCTGACTAAGGTCCGTCTAGTTAAGGCTATGGTTTTTCCTGTGTTCATGTATGGATGTGAGAGTTGGACTGTGAAGAAGGCTGAGCACCGAAGAATTGATGCTTTTGAACTGTGGTGTTGGAGAAGACTCTTGAGTCCCTTGGACTGCAAGAAGAGCCAACCAGTCCCTTCCGAAGGAGATCAGCCCTGGGATTTCTTTGGAAGGAATGATGCTAAAGCTGAAACTCCAGTACTCTGGCCACCTCATGCGAAGAGTTGACTCATTGGAAAAGACTTTGATGCTGGGAGGGACTGGGGGCAGGAGGAGAAGGGGATGACAGAGGATGAGATGGCTGGATGGCATTACGGACTCGATGGACATGAGTCTGAGTGAAGTCCGGGAGATGGTGATGAACAGGGAGGCCTGGCGTGCTGCGAGTCATGGGGTCGCAAAGAGTCAGACACGACTGAGCAACTGAACTGAACTGAACTGCCCTCCCTATGGGCTTCCCTGGTAGCTCAGATGGTAAAGAACCTGCCTGCAATGCAGGAGACAGAGGAGACATGGGTTCAGTCCTTGGGTCGGGAAGATCAGCTGGAGAAGGATCTAGCATTCTCTAGTATTCGTGCCTGGAGAATTCCACAGACAGAGGAGCCTGGAGGAGCCGTGGGGTTGCAAAGAGTTGACCATGACAACACTGACCTCTCAAATCTTAAGTCCCGCTGCCCTTCACAGCGCCTCTCCCTATAGCCTTCAAGCTGCCTGCCCTGCACCTACCTCGCCCTTTCAGACCACCATCAGCCCGGCAGCCTGAGCTGTCCCATTATAATGTAAGCCAGACCTCGAGTTATCTGCTCAAACTCCTCTGAGGGCCCCACATCTCTTAGAGTAGATGTGATGGCCTCACGACAGCCTGGGAGTCCTGCACAAGGCGGGCCCTGCCATGGCCCCCACCTGAGGTCCTCCCACAATCTCCACCGCCAGCTCCCGCACCATGCTCCACCACTGACACTCCAGCCTCAGGGCCTTTGCATTGCTGTTTCCCTCCATCTAGGATGCTCCCTATCTGAAGCTCCAATAGTTTGGCCACCTCATGCGAAGAGCTAACTCTTTAGAAAAGACCCTGATGCTGGGAAAGGCTGAGGGCAGGAGAAGGGGACGACAGACGGTGAGATGGTTGGATGGTGTCACTGATTCAATAGACATGAACTTGAGTAACCTCCAGGAGATGGTGAAGGACAGGGAAGCCTGGCAATGCTGCAGTCCATGGAGTCACCAAGAGTCAGACATGACTGAACAACAAGGATGCTTCCTTGGCGCTTCAGGGGTCACTCCTTCGGGTCTATGCAAAGGTCACCCCACTGAGCCCTTTCCCAATCATCCTACCTAAAACTGCCCCAACATGCCTGGTTTCATCGTCCTCCAGAGTCTTATAATTTACTTACTGACTGACCTATTGTCTGGATGGTCTTCGTCCCCCTCCTCACTAGAAATAAAAGCTCCATGAGAGCAAGCTGTTGAGTCTCTTTGTTCATTGTTGAATCCCACCAGAGCCCAGGGCCTGGTCCAGTGCCGACACACAGTAGATTCTTATTAAACAGTCATCAAATGCTTCACAAATGAAGTTGCCTAAACTTTGGTTAGAGGGACATGAGCTGACCCACAAAGTGAGGCTAAGAACACCAGGCAGTAAAAGCCAGGGAGGGCAAAGGTCAGGCTCCAAGGAGAGAGGATTCCAGGAAATCTGGAAAAATTATGGAATACAAGGGATTCCCAGGTGCCACAGTGGTGAAGAATCCACCTGCCGATGTAGCAGATGTAGGAGAGGAGGGTCCAATCCTTGGGTTGGGAAGATCCCCTGGCGGAGGCGACGGCAACCTGCTCCAATATTCTTGCTTGGGAAATCCCACCGACAGAGGAGCCTGGCGGGCTACAGTCCACGGGGTCACAGAGAATTGCGCACTACTGAGCACGCATGCGAGCACGCACGCACACCCGAAGGAATAAAAACAGAGTCAGCTGGACCGGGGAAGACGCGAGCTGGACGCGACAGAGCAGCTCAAGGAAAACAAAGCCAGAACAATAAAAGCTGCAGTGAATTCAGTGACAGGCTTGGGGAGGATGGGGAGATGCTGGGATTAAAGTGCTCGGGGTGATCTGGGTGAGCCACAGGCACATTCCTGGCTGTCACTGTTTGCTTTGCAGAAGAGGAGACAGCCCCCCCAGGGCGGGGCTGGGCAGGGGGCAGTTTCCACCCAGGCTCGGGTTAGGGGGGAAGCAGCCGGACGCTGGGACCTGGCCCCTCTCCTCTTTCCTTGGGTCTCCAGGGACCCTGACTCTGGCCCCGCCAGTCTGTCTAGAATTTGTCTTTCTTCCTACAGAAGAAAACGAAACAAAGCCGCAAAAACAGCTTGAAAGAGCACCGGCCTCAGACCCAGATCCTAGCTGGCTCTGCCTCCGGGTGTACGGCCTTGGGCACGTCCTCACCGGTCTCTGGCCTCAGCTTCCTCAGAGGTCCAGAGCGAGGTTCTCACAGTCTGGTCGGCCAGTGAGGCAGAAACCTGCAGAGCTACCTAAAGACAGCCTGGGGTCCCCTGCTCTCTCCGCTTAAGCCATGGTGCAGGGTTGGTACAGGGCTTCCCTCCCTCCCCGGGCTGCTCATGACCTCAGAGACCAAGATGTGGCATTCTTGGCACGTCTGTTTCTGCAGCCAAGCCTCTCCTGGGCAGATGGTGTGTGCAGGTAGACAGGTGTGGGGCCACAGGGGAACTGAAATCGGGGAGGCCCCAGGCCCTGCGGCAGGAGAAGGGACACCGGCGACCCAAGGAGCTGGCCGGCCCGGAGAGCCGCCGGGAGGACGTGGACCTCCGCAGGGAGGCGGCCTGTGACGCGCCTTCTCTGACTTCCAGGCTGGTGACTGAGGCGCCCTTGGCTCCCACCGGGCGGGGTGTGGAGCAAGAACTTCAGAGCCAGAGCCGGCTGCATTCCTCTGAAATCACCAGCCTCACAGAAGCAGGCCTGCCGGTCACGTCCTCCCCTGCGTGTCTGCCTCTGGGCGAGACCTGGCCCTGGGCCCCTGGTGGCTGGGGCCACCCCTCTAGCTCCTGGCGCTTTCTCAGTCTTTCAGGAAACGTCTCCAAGCCTGGTGGGGTGCACGTATCCGGGGGGTGGGGAGGGGTGGCTGAGCTGGGCCTGGGCCAGAGGGCTCTGTGGGGTGTCCTGCTGGACTTGGCAGCCTGCCCCTTAGTGACTCAAGTCTGTGGGTCGTCCCTTCCCCACAACACCCACCCTTGAACTCAGGGTTCCAGAAGCAGCCCTCTTCCCTTAAGGTCACAAACAACACCTTCGAAGTTCCTTGCCATGGGATCTTTGTTCACACTCCAGGCAGGCTTGAAACTTCCTCTATATTTAACCTCTGGCCAAATGACCCTGGGCAAGCTATTTCCCTAGTCTGAGTCTTGAAAAAAAAAAAGAAGGGCTGGCCTCCCAGGCTTCAGGCCCTCAGCTGGCTCACCTCTTCTACAGGACCCATGAGACCCTTGGGGCAGAAACCGCCCTCACTCCATTTCTGTCCCCTCCTGGACGCTGAGGAGATAGCCCCGGGTGCTGAAGGACTTTCACAGATGCAAACTACACCCGGTTCTGCTTTGTCATTTCACAGCCTGCGGCCAACCCAGCTGAAGACCTTCTCGCCCTCGGAATCCCTTGGAGCGTCACCGAGTGTCTTAGTTCCAGGGCCCTCAGCAGATACAGCCATGAGTCTCCCTGTCTTATTTTCCCCACCAGATGAAGAGTTCTCAGTTCAGTTCAGTTCAGTAGCTCAGTTGTGTCTGACTCTTTGCGACCCCATGGATTGCAGTACGCCAGGCCTCCCTGTCCATCACCAACTCCCAGAGTTTACTCAAACTCATGTCCATTGGGTCAGTGATGCCATCCAACCATCTCATNAGTTCAGTTCAGTTCAGTAGCTCAGTTGTGTCTGACTCTTTGCGACCCCATGGATTGCAGTACGCCAGGCCTCCCTGTCCATCACCAACTCCCAGAGTTTACTCAAACTCATGTCCATTGGGTCAGTGATGCCATCCAACCATCTCATCCTCTGTAGTCCCCTTTTTCTCTCGCCTTCAATCTTTCCCAACATCAGGGTCTTTTCAAATGAGTCAGTTCTTCACATCAGGTGGCCAAAGTATTGGAGTTTCAGCTTCAGCATCAGCCCTTCCAGTGAATATTCAGGATTGATTTCCTTTAGGGTAGACTGGTTCGATCTCCTTGCAGTCCAAGGGACTCTCAAGAGTCTTCTCCAACTCCACAGTTCAAAAGCATCAACTCTTTGGCTGTCAGCTTTCTTTATAGTCCAACTCTCACATCCATACATGACCACTGGAAAAACCACAGCTTTAACCAGATGGAGCTTTGACAGCAAAGTAATATCTTTGCCTTTTAATAAGCTGTCTAGGTCGGTCATAACTTGAGACTTCTAACTTTAGTTAGAACATAAGAGTTCTAACTCAACCCAAACAACAAGACTGATCTTAGTGTTCTGCTGGTAGAATGTACTTAATCAAGAGATTACATTTAAACTACGACAGCCCCATGGCAGCAGCACTGTAATTATCCACATTTAACAGAAGAGAAACCTAGGCCACAGGGAAACTAAAAGCATCCTGCCCAGTTCATGAGCTTATAGAGGCAAAGCTGACACTGGAAGCCCGGGGTCAGGCTCCAGCATCTATACTCAAACACTGCCCTATAGTCTCGTAGGCCTCTCACTATAAGGTCTAGTCTTCCCAACAGAGCTTTAAGCTTCTTGACAGCAAAATTCAATCCTCGATTTATGCTTGCAATGTTGTTCGTCCTTTTCAAGACTTCTTTGGATATTTCAGGTTCTTCGTGATTCCAGATACACTTGAGAATCAGTGAGTCAGTTTCTACTAAAAAGTCTGCTGGGATTTTGATTGGGATTGTGCTGAATTTATAGATCAGTTTGGGAAGAACTGATATTTTAACAAGATTGAGGCTTCTAATCCATGAATATGGTATGTCCCTGATTTATACTTGATTGTATCTGTGCTGTGCTTCACACGGCGTTAGACCCATGGTATCAGTGCACACGAGACAGACTGAGGGAAACACAGATCCATTTTACTATTACTCCTGAAACAAAGCAGGATCCCATGGGACTTCTGGGCATGGAAGCCTTTCTGTGTCTCCCACTTCTTGTTTGTTGGAAACAGGCTTCACAGCCTCCATGACCTTCCCTGAGTTGCAAAGGGCAAGTTCAAATAGTTGCTAATCAGGCAAGGGAGGGGATGCAGAGAAGAGAAGAGCAGTCAAGAAACAAGAGTGCAGCCTTCAGGCAGAGTCCTGGTTCCACCTCGAGGGATACACAGAGCAACACCATTGCGCTCTTCTGCAGAACTAAAACTCCCAGCAAATGGAAGAAGAAATACACTTGATGAAGCGTCCATTTCAGAGAGGTCACAGTTTGGTAACCTTGAGAACCAGAGAAGCTTATCTGGAGACCACCTGAGGCCAGATTAAAAGAATGCAGGCCCTGTACACACCCTGATCCTTATCAGCAACCTTGCTCTTAAACCACTGCTATAAAACTCCTCAACAAATCCCCCCTCCCCCCAAGCTTGGGACATACATTTTTTGAGGGCACAGGCCTGCTGTGTCCCCCCTTTCCCTGCAAAACAATAAAACTATTGTTTTCAACTTTTACCCCAAACGTTATAGTCTCTGAGACTCCATCTGGCACCAGTGAACAGAGGCTGAGTTCTTGGCATTACCCCAAGCAAAGTCCAGATGACTTGTTGCCATTGTTGTGAGCAGATACCAAGGGCCAGCCCTTGACAGATACTGCCTCATTTAATCTCCCCAGTGGTCCTATGGAGTATTATCATCATCCCCACTTTACTAGCAAGGAAGTCAAGGCTTAAAAAAATTCCGAAACTCATCCAACATCACACAACCAGTAAAGGACTGAGTTGGGATTTGAAACTAGGCCCACTGGACTCCCTACTCCACACTATCACCTACCACATCACAGGAAAATAAAAACCGGTGAATATATCCCCAAATCCAAATAAAATGATCTGGGGCTGGGCCTTCTCTACTGGTTCACCACTCCCTGCTAAGCAGAAGGGTGCAGAAGAAACAGAAGGAAGGTTCAGACGACTCTGCTGAGGAAGTGAGTGTAGCAGGGAAGAACCAATTCTGACTCTGTGAAGGATCTGTTTTTTCTTTTACTTTAACCTTTGATTTTCATCACTTTTGTTATTATAATCATACATCTGCTTGAAGAGATGAACACATCTCCTCCCTAACCACCTGCCTCAGGGATCCCTGACCTTCTGCCTGAAGAAATCAACACATCCCCTCCCTGAGATTGGCCATTCCAGGAGATATTTGCAAGATAAGGGTTTTTAACTTCCTCAACTCCTCCCCATCTCCATTCTGTAAGAAAGCATGACATCCAGACCCCAACATGATGGTTGTTTTGTGACATTAGTCTGCCATCTTCTCCATCAGCCAGCTTTCCAAATAAAGTCGTACTGCTTGCCTCAGCACCTCCTCTCTTTCGGTTAACCGGCCTGTCGTGCAGCAAGCAGACCGAGCTCGGACTCAGTAACAGGAGGATGAAGGTCTGCAGCCCAGAAACACCCCATCACCCACCGCAGTAACCACACATCCATTCTCTGTCACGCTCAGCAGAGCCCACGTCCTTCTCAGTCTGCCCAGGGTCCCCCAGGCCGAGGGCCCTACTGTAAGAGGGTGGGCAAGGGGCTTTTTTGGCACCACTATCCAGGCTCCTTCACGGCCCATCCCGAAGTCATCACACCTGTATTTATCGTCTGTGTCTACTTTGGACCTGTACCTCCTGGGAAATGATGGTTTCACCCCCCATCCTGTGCAACAGAGCAAGTGCTTCCTTTTAACTTTCCAGTAAGTTGCCTGTCCAAGGGTGACCCCAGCCTCTCACTTTTCTAGGATCTATGGTGATGGTGATGAGAGGTGCATGCTCTCCCTGTTGCAGTCGCATCTCTGCCCCTCCCAGACTCAGGAATCTTATTTACAAAGGCTACCTCTCTACTCTCTGGCCACTCCCGCTGCTCCCCTGGCCTCCAGCTCCGTGAATCTTTCCTGGGAATGCAGCCGCCAAAGGGCGGGTGTCCAGGCAGGCAGGGGAAGTGCTCCAGGTGTGGTCCTGAGATGCTCAGAAAAGGGGAGACACAGGGTCCCAGGACTCACCCTGGCACTGACACTGACTCGCAGGCAAGGTCACTGAGGCCAGGGCGAGCGGGAGCTCCCTCAAGAGTCCTCTTAAGAGAACGGGGGCACAGCAGGGCCTAGTACGCAGCATCCTGAGGCCTGGCTGAAGCTTTGCTATCTGTCCCTCCTCGGGGCACAGAACTAGGCTTTATATATGAGGTCCTCAGAGTGAGGCTCTGTCCCCAATGCCAGGATGCCCTGGGCAGGTCTCAAACCTTTCTGACCTCGCACCTGGGCAGAGACAAAAATTAAAAACTCAGGTTTCTCCTGAGTAAAGGTCAGAAGGTCAGCCATCCAAACGTCCCCTGTGGGAGCTGAAGATTTTGCAAAGGGGGAGCTCACGGCTCAAGGTCAAAAGAGCTGCTTTCCCGGAGCAGCATGACTTGGGCAAAAGTGTCTGCCTCCACCCTCACCTCCTACCTCACCTTCAGGAGAGGTGATCAAGACAGATATTCATACGCAGGGCGGGCCTCCCAGCCCTCAGCTCTCCTAGCCTTTCCCCTTTGCCAATGCCCTCCAGGGCACGGGAAAGTGTGCGGGGAGTGGGAGACAATGGAGGGAGTCGGGGTGGGGACAGAGGAAATACCATTTATAGCAGGAGTCCTGCATCTAAACTGCAAACTGTCCTTTGGAAGAAAAGGAGACAGCCAGACAGTGTGCGGCCAGACGGATGCTGCCTGGGAGATGGAATGCGTAACACGGCAGCAAAGACACACACACGAGGATGAATACATGCACGTGTGAACACAGACACACGCATGCGCATGCACACGCGCACACATAACACCCTGCCCCTTCTTCCTTCCCAGGAGGGAGAGAACTCCTCTTATCCTGGGCCCATGTCACCACACCTGGTTTGGGGGGCAGCTATGTTTAAGGCCCACTGAGTGGAGGCAGCTACGGGCTGGGATGAGGCTGCACAGCCCTAAGTAGAAAACTACCCAGGAAATAGGTAATTACTTGGGAAAAACCTCACCGTTTTGCTTTTCTGAGCGACAGGGGCCCCTTCCCTCCTCCCTTCCTTCCAACACTTAAGATGTGAACCAGTGTGGCCACAGTCCATGCCGGCAGGGTCCCCTCCTCTGCCCACGTCTCACAACAGTAAGGACCAGGGTGATCTCAGGCATCTGTGTCCTGCTGGCGCCCCTCACAGCTGTTCCCAGAGAGTCAGTGAAGGGCTCTGCTGTTCTCCTGACCCCAGCCCCTCCTCTGCCTCCATGGTCTGGACGCCCCCGAACAACATCCCATCCCCCGGGCCCTTCCCAGGCTGCTGGCTGAACCAGCATGATGGATGGGCTATGGCCCCCAGCAGGACGCAGACTGAGTGACAGGGTGCGAGAAAGGAGACTGCCTGCGTGCAGGGAGGAGAGGGACGCTAGGTCATCTAGTCCAGCCCCTGCCCTCAAGCAGAAGGCTTCTCTAGACTCAATGGTTGTGGGGTGGAAGTGGCAATGATTATGGGGTGGACAGGGGAAGAAGGCCCCTTGGGCTGGGCTGGGAAGAGGCTGAGGAGGGAAGAGAGTGGGGCTGGACCCTTCCTCTCCCGTTAGAGTTCCAGTCTTGACTCTCTGCCCCGAGTTCTGATCTTCTAGCTAACAGTAGGTAAGGTCAAAGGAGAAACACTAAGGCTGGCCCACGTCTCTCTCTAGTTTCTGCTCGGCACTGGAAAACTGCAGAATGACAGCAATAATCCTTAGGGCCTCTGGAATTCACTGAGTGTTTACTATGTGCGGGCCAGGCATCGCTTTAAAATCCTTACATGCAGTGTCTCACTTCATTCTCGTAATAACTCTACCAGTGTCCCCACTATGCAGATGAAACAAAGACAGAACGATCAGGCCCCCTGGATGAAGTCACCTGCCCTGTGAGCGCTGGAGATGGGGTTTAAGCTGAGGCAGGAATGGAGCTCCCGAGTCCAGCCATGCTCTTATGATACTCACTGCTGGGCCTGGGGGCCCCTAAAGATATCTGCTCACTGATGCTTAGGTTCAAGCAGAGCCAGATGGCCCTCTAGTCCCCAGGGCTGGGGCTCAATTCTGCCCTGTGAGGGGAGGTGTAGAGGCCTTAGGCTTGCAGCCCCCTCCCGAACACCAGAAACTCCTCTTCTCTCCAGGCTACAAAAACTTGCTCACTTGAGCCCCTCATTCGCTCCCCGTCCCTCCCTCACGCTGCATGATGTCTGTGCAGGTATATCCAGTCTTGCAGTGGAGGAAGAGTAACAGGCATCTTTGAGAGAGAGCCTCAAAGATGGTGAATAAGCTCTCCAAACTCTCTGAGCCTCAGCTTCTTCATTCATAAAACCTGGGAGAGTTGTTTTGAGGACACTCTTAACCTATAACTCCTAAGTGCAATACTGGGGCTTTGGTTCTGCGAAATTGAACATTTCCTGCCGTATCAGTAAACAAGGATGTCATAATCAACAGTGATTGCAGCCTTCCAACGTGAGCCAGTGAGCCCGAGGGGAATTCAGGAAGGAGAATACCTTCCATCTAGTAGTTATCAGACTGTAGCCACTCCCTGTGGTGAGCCCCGAGGAACTCAGGATGTGAAAACCAGATAGTGCCCCCAGATAGCCAAGGCGCACATCACAGGAATGATTTCAGTGAGTCCAGACTTACATCTCCTCATACACAGAGAAACATTAAATTCTTTACCTTGGGCTATCTGGCTTTCTGTAATTAACAGTAAGCTTTGGACGTTGAGACTACCTGAACTGCTCGCAAAGCTTCTATGTGACCTGGCCCCTCTCCTCACCTCCTCAGAGCGGTCCTCTCAGGATTACTTGAGATACTGTCTCCTGGGCCAAGTCCTAAAACTTCCCAACCAATAAAACAGAACTCTCAACTTCTAGGTTGTGAATAGATTTGAAGTTAGCAGTTCCCAACTATGATTGTATGGTGGACTCATCTGGGAAAATCTGAACAGGGCTGGTGCTCAAGCCCCAGGCCCCACGCCCCAGAGATGGTGATTCAGTTGGTCTGGGGTACAGCCTGGGTCCCGGCATATCCAGAGTTCCTGGGTGCAGCCAAAGAACAGTGTGAAAACTCAGTAAAGGGCAGCTGTTGCTGACACCGAAGTCATAGCTCGTCCATGGCAAAGCCAATGAACTGACTGAGTCCAATGTTCTGACTCAGTCCCAATGTTCTGAGTCCCAGGCAGTCTCTTCAGTATCCTCCCAGTCCCTTCACTGCCCCTTTACTGGTTTGGTCTCTGGGGATCCCAGCTTTTGAAAGCCTTTCACTCTCCCCAGTGGCCTGATGATTGGGTCAGGCTCCTTGTCTGCTTCAGAACGAGAACAAAACGCAGTGGGGTGGGTTTCTGCAGGTGATGGATGTGTGCGTAGGGGGAAATTCTCCCCCAGCTTGGAGGTCCCAGGAGCCTTCTTGGGAGTAAAGGCAGCAGCAGAGGGGCTTCAGGACACATCAAACCCACCTTAGGGTGCTTCATGAAAGGGCACCCCAAGTCAGCTTTTTGCAGATGACTTTTCCTAATTTTGCAGTTACTTAAAGCAGCCATTGGGATTCCTAGGTGGTGTTAGTGGTAAAGAAGCTGCCTGCTAATGCAGGAGACACAAGAGACTCAGGTTGGATCCCTGGATTGGAAGATCCCCTGGAGTAGGAAATGGCAACCCACTCCAGTGTTCTTGCCTGGAGAATCCCATGGACAGAGGAGCCTGGCAGGCTATCCAGTCCATGGGTCGCAAAGAGTAGGACATGACTGAGTGACTAACACACGCGCACACTTCATCTGGAAGCCGCCCCCCCAGCCACTGGGCATCCCCTCCCCTGAGCACCAGTCTCCAGTATCTACCGTGTGAGTGCTTCCTCCTCCAGCTGCTCGGCTGGCCAGTGCCGGCCTCTGGGACAGCACTCAGGACCTCGGTTGGCAGTTCCTGGTTTATCTGCGCACACGGCCTGTTGGATTTTAAGGAACCCAGTGGCGGCAGAGGGTCTCTTCCGTTTTCCCGCTAGCACACTGCTGGCACGCAGCAGGTGCTCAGCTAACAGACGAATGACTGTGTGGAAAAGGTCACAGATCAGCACAAACACGGAGCGACGTTAAGACGCACAGGAGGCCCTCGAGAGAGGTGGGGGAGAGTGATGCGTGGGAGCCAGAGGGGATCAGGCAGCTTGAGTGTGTGCTGACCTGGTGACTGAGGTCAGAGTTCAAGAGGGCAGGGGTCAACATGCCGTGTTCAGCTGGATGAAGCCTCTGACGGGCAAGGCAGCTGGCACACTGAATCCCCATTGAATGGAAGGATGCGCCTCTTGCCAAGAAAACAGAATGGGAGGGCTGGGCTGGGCTGGACACCCCAGCTGTGAAGCTCCAAGTTAGTGTCGGGCTGAGACTCTCAGGTTCGGGAGTGCTGGCCTCGCTCCCCATGCTGTACCCACCTCACTTGTCAATTTCTCCCCCCACCCTCCTGCCCCCAGTGGGCCTGCAGGCCTGGGCTCCCCAGGCCTGGGACTGCCGTGTACCTGATATGAGCTGTGCTGTCCTGAATACCAACCAGGGCTCTGAGCCTGGGCTCCCGGATTTCTTGGACCTGTGAAATCTGAGGGTGGCCAACATTTTATTTTGCTACGGATGTTTTCTAAAAAAGTTTTCATCCATCATTTCGTGAAAGAAAGCACAATTTAATGCCAAGACAGTAGGAAGGATGCAGTCTGAGAATAGTGGCCAGTCCTTTCCGGACAGGGCAGCTGGCAACCACTCAAATCACATCCTACGTAACACTTGCGGGTATGGCTTGCAGTGTAGACCAGCTTCGGTTTGAGGCTCGGCACTGGGGAACCCCTCAGCGAAGGCTCTCCCGGCTGGTGCGCATGCAGGGGCCTGCGTGGTCCTTGCATCTAACGGGCCCCCTGCCAGTCCCTGTTCCGGGCCAAGGCGCTGAGCGGCCTTTCAGACCCAGGAAAGGAGAGCCAGGGCAGTGAATGCATCAGTCGCTAAGGGGTGAGGACACAGGAGAGGAGAAGGTCAACCAGGCGAAAAGCAGAAGACCCTCTGTAACGTGGGGTGCACTGGGAAGGCGGGACCGGGCCGGGGGGCAGGAAGCACTCAGCAAAGTTCCCCACTGTCCAATGCTGCCCCAGCTGGCTCTTGTTCCCCAAATCAGGTAGCGGGGTGGCCAATGGCTGGCAGGGGTGGGGGTGCAGGCAGGCAGGGAGCAGCTGCCCTGGGCCTCAGGCGCCGGGCATTCCTCCTCTAAGCTCCCCACGCGTCCCCAGCCCCGTTTATAAGGCACAGGGAGCCAAGAAGTCTGTGTGGCCCCGCCAACTCAGCCAGGAGGCCCCAGGAGGGAACTCAAGCCCTGGGGTGAGGGGGAGCCGGCCTCCCCTGCCAGCCCCGAAGCCCCTGGCATCTGACCTGCAGCCTCTGGGTGTCCCGCGGGCTTGGTATCCAGCCAAGGAAGGGGAGAGCTGAATGCCGAGAGGGCCGTGGGGGTGGGTGGCACTCACGCCCCCCGGGAGCTCGCTGCACGCTTTAAATAGCTCAGCTTCTCTCAGCCTAGCAGTCCTGTCAGCCCTCCCTGCCAGCTCCTTCTCGCATTTTCCACACCGGGAACGGCTGAACTCCAGGTCAGGATGGGGAGGGGGTGAGGAGACACAGCGACCCGGCTTCTGCGGGGTCAGCATATGTTAGGAAAGACACACAAAGTTCCCCCTCGCCCCTCTACGACCTGTTGGACTTTATCCTCCAGGCTAGGCGAACACCCTGTGCCCTTGATGGGGTGAGGGCTTTGCACAGCCCTCCCTTCTCCTGGGAGAAGTGGGTGCCCAACCCAGACCACCTTCCATCTTGGCAAACCTGTGACTGGCACCAGCATTTGCCGAGAGCCTCTGCCGCCTACCTGCCTGCCCTGGGGCCCGTTCCCGCAGGGCCCACCCTTGGCAGGGGGCCACAGACCACCAAGCGCCCTCCCCTCTGCCCCTCCCCACCAGTTTTCTCCAGCCCAGCCTTTGCTCAGCAGCTCCAGCATTCAAAAACCAGTCTGATCCCTTTACAGTTTACAAACTGTCTTCACGTCCTTATTTCGTAAGAGCTTTCCGACCACCCGGAGCAATGTGCAGGGCAGATATAAAAATAATCCCCATTTTACAGCCAACAAGACCGAGAGCCAGAAATATGAGGGGAGGTATCCAAGTTCATATGTCAGAGTACTGATACAATCAAGACCGAAACCCAGGCCTTAAACCGTTGGCACTGCGAGAATGTTCCCTCCTGCTGCGCCCCCTCCCGCGCTCTTACAGAGGAACACCGACAGGAACACAGGACAAGGGGGAGGGGAGGGCAGGCCACACGTCTTGTCTCCCAGGCCCTGAACCCTGCTGCTGGCTCCATAGGTCACTTTCACAACCCAGGGCAAAAATCTCACTAGATACGGCCTCAGACCGCCTGGCTCCAGCCACCCTGGCCGGCAGACGCAGACGCACACAGACACACGGAGAACGGGCTGTTATCTGTCCCCTCCAGCCCATTTCCTACACTTCTCACACAGCAGATTTCTTCCAGCCTGGCCGCCTCTCCCAGTCACCACCCACAGCCTCGGGCCCCTGGGGCCCGGCCAAGTCCCCTAGACGGTGACGCCGAGTCCCTGCTATCAGACAGTCGCCTCTGCCCTCCCAGCTGCCGCCCCCAGAGTTCCCTGGAAATGTCCCTTCTGCAGGCCCGGCCCCCGCTGCGACGCGCGGCTTTTGTCTGCACACACAGCTGACTTGTGTTTGCAGGGACAGACAGGGGCTGGCGCTGGGGCCAGAGCCAGGAGGCGCTGGGAGGGTAGAGCAGATGGGAGGGGGAAAAACACAGAGTCCAGTGAACAAAATTGCTGCAAGCAAGGACTTCGGGGTCATTTGGGAACCTGAAAACAAGAATAGGGGCTCGCAAAGCCAGAAGCTCCTCGAGGGCAGGGCTGGGGGGCTTTACAAACATTGGCTGTCTGGCCCGAGGATGTGAGAGCTGTGCCAGCCAGAAAGGGTGGGATGGGGGNCCCACCTCAGCCCTCTGTCCTCTAGGAACACAGAGAGGGCTCTACAGCTTGCCAAGTTCCTCAGTCCATGGGATTCTTCAGGCAAGAATATTGGAGTGGGTTGCGATGCCCTCCTCCAGGGGATCTTTCCAACCCAGGGATTGAACCCGCGTCTCTGGCATCTCCTGCACTGGCAGGCGGATCCTTTTCACCATGCCACCTGGGAAGCCCCTACAGATGCTTGCCCTGAGAATTCTCATTCCCACCAGCTCTCAAGAAGGCTGCCTCTTCTGTTGGGGCTGGCGGGAGAGGAAGCACGGGGGAGCTGGTGCCAGGCGCCAACCTGCCGTGTTCCTGAATTTCTCTTTATCAGGCAGAGGAGCCACGGTGTCTGTACAGGCTGTACAAGTCTGCAGGGAAAGGATGCTCAAGAACCCCAGGCTGCAGAGGCCCACGTAGGAATGAGCTGTATTAAGTGTCGCTCGCCTTCCCATAGCCCCCCGCCTTCCGACCTTTTAGGTTTTAACCCTGGGCTACTTAACCTGATTCTGAAATGAAGCTGCAGCTGCTGAAATGTATAGGGGTCACACTGTAAATCAAGCTGTATAGGCGGAGTTTTTAAAAAAAGAAAAAAAAGGTCAGGCATGGTGGTAGCAGCGAAGGTTTTTTCACAGTGTGGCTCCTTCTCCGGGTGACACTCTGGGCTGGGTGCCGGAGAAACCTGAGAAGGGCTCCTTTGGGATTGAGCAACCTGGCTGCCTCGGCTCACACCCCAGGGTCCTCACTGCTTAATAATCTAGAGCTTTAACAGCAAGGCCGCAGGTAGGCGCGCACTCTGTCTTCTGCCTTCTCACTTTGCCAGCCTGAAGTGTCTTCCTCTCAGNTGACTCATTTGAAAAGACTCTGATGCTGGGAGAGATTGAAGGCGGGAGGAGAAGGGGATGACAGAGGATGAGATGGTTGGATGGCATCACTGACTCAATGGACATGAGTTTGAGTGAACTCCAGGAGTTGGTGATGGACAGGGAGGCCTGGCGTGCTGCGGTCCATGGGGTCCCAAAGAGTCGGACACAACTGAGTGACTGAGCTGCCCTGGGGGGCAAAGCTCAGGAGGCCAAGATGCTGGGGTGGACTGGGAGGGGCCTGCAAGCAGGTGAGGCCCGCCTTGCGCACTGGCGCCCCCTGCAGGCTGTTTGGCCCACCGGGTGGTCAATGACTCCTGACACTCAACCGGTGGGCTGAAGCGGTCATGACTGGAAACCCCTGCCCGCAGGGGGCATCTGCTCCTCACTGGTGAACCCACGGGTGGCGGTGGGCAATAACAGACCCCGTGTGTATGCCCCATATGTCTGCTTTTGATTAACAAAGAGGTGAAAGGGACCTTTGAAATTACTTCTTCTAATCTCCCAATTTTATGGGCGAGGAAGCCACGGGAAGCGGGGGAGGGCTGGCCTGAGGTCATCCAGCTAGAGAAGGGCAGGGCTGGAGTGAGAGTCCAGGAGGCTGCAGTCCAGGCACCTCCTGCACGGCACCTTCGAGTCCCCCACCTCTGAGCAGCGCCCTATCTTCCCTTCCCGCCCCTAGTCTACACTCAAGTTTCCCAGGCTCTCTCCAGTCCTGGACCCACAGGCACGCAACCTCCATGACCCCAGGGCACCCGCGGGGCGTGGGAGTAGAGAAGGCGGAGCCACAAGCCCTGCCTCGGTGGGGAGACTCTGGACCACATGAGGACACAGGCCTGGAGCCATGCACGATGCTGGCTTCAGACTTCCTGTCTCCTGCTGTACCCCTCGAGGCGGGCCAGAAAAAAAATGTGCCTAGGGGAGGAGCGATGGGGCAGAAGCAGAGGAGGGTTGCTTTGTGAACCTGTCCGGCCCCAGGCATCACAGGTAGCCCTGCCTCTGGTTCCCTGCAGGCCGTAAGGCTGGAGGAAGGGGCAATACTGGCTTTCCTCACGGCCCAGAAGATAAGAATCCACCTGCAAGGTAGGAGACCCAGGTTCAATCCCTCAGTCAGGAAGAATCCCTGGAGAAGGGATTGGCTACCCACTCCGGTATTCTTGCCTGGAGAATTCCATGGAGAGGGGAGCCTGGCGGGCTACAGTCCATGGGGTCTCGAAAGAGTTGGACACAGCTGAGGGACTAACAAAAAATACGATGTCACCAGTACTAAGTACACGGGTGTGTGTGGTTAAGTGCTTGGGCAGCATCTCTACACGGCTCCTGGAGGCAGCTGATCCATAGCGAGGGGCTGAGTGGGTCACTCCAGGTGTGCAGCTGCGACCTGACCTCTCCCACGAGGTACTGGACTGGTCCAGAAAGACAGCGTCTCTCGGCCTCGCGTGCCAGGCCCCACACTACCTGCCTCAGTGAAACCCTGACCCCTGGGGCCCCCCAGCAGCCTGGCCCGGGGCCTCGGATGGCGTGGCGCTCTCTGCCTCCGGTCTCAGACCGACTGGGGCCCAAAGCTGGCAGGGAGCTCCCTAATCTGAAGGTAGAAGCTTTAGTTTTGGATTAAAACAGCCTTGGCCTGAGAGGGTGAGCAGCAAGTGCCAGCAAATGAATGGGCCACCGTGGTGACTGTGACCTGGGGTCACGGCCTGGCTGGGCAGCTTTACCCCAGGGCTCGCTGACCCTTGCAGAGCCCCCTGCTGCTGCCTACCCCACGGCGCTCTCCTGCACAAGCATGCCCACTGCCCCCCCACTTGGCTGCTCCCACCCTCAAGCCTTTGCTTCGGCTCCTTTCTCCTACTTTCCTCGGTCCACCCGAATCCGGCCTTTCCTTTCATGCCACCTCCTCCAGGACGTCTTCCCCAGACACCAGCACTTAAAGGGCTTGCCCCCTCCTCTGACTTTCCAAAATTGTTTTCTGGTGGAGCTGGCTTTGCCCTTCCATCAGGCCTCTAAATATCTGATGGAGGCCAGAGGCTCCTGCTTTACTGGGGATTTAACAGTGCTAGGCACTCACACCCAGGAGGGCTTCAGCACCAATCTCAGGACCTCCACGCAAGCTTTCGTTGTGGACAGATCCTGAGCTATCTGCACTACTATACTCTGAACCCTAAACCGTAGCATGACTTGGGGTCCCCTGGCTTGGGGAAGAAAGCCTATGTGGGGCCTCTCCTAGGAACCTTGAACGAATGGGATTCATCAAGGGCAAAAGGGAAAACATGATTTTGTGAAATTCAGAAGTTCCTGTTGGAGGAGGAGCCTTAAGAGGGCACGGACAAAATGGGATGTGTGTCAGTGGATTTAAACAGTGATTAAGTCTGTGGGATAAACAGGTGTTGGGGGCAGGTATGATTACCCCCACTTAATGGAAGAGTTAAGTGGAGGGCAGCTAGGACTGACTGCGAGGTGTGCCCAAAGTCACCAGCTGACGCACCAGAACCAGGGTCAGGAGGTAGGTGTTGGACTCTGGGCTTTGTCAACGATTCCTTATGCAACACGGCAGGATGTCATCAAGGGCAAGTTTCTGGGGCCTGCAGGCTGAATTCCAGGTGACTCTGCTTCTAAGTCCACATCAGAGATACTATTCCAATCAGACTTTTTTCAACACCCAGAGTAATGCAGTGACTGTTGTCTGATGGGGTCAATGGGGAGTGTGGAGCTCCGATGTGCATGCAGCTGCCCAGGAATGCACTGACTCCAATTATAGAGAGATATTCCTAAGCTTCAGCTGGAGCCCAGCCATCCCCGAATATCACCCAAGCCCCGGCATCCTTTGGTATTGCCCCTGCTCGGCGGCTGAGCTGGATGGCAGCGCGTGGCAGCAGCGTGGTGGGCCTCCGGGCCCCCTCTGCTTAGTGGTCCTCTGGGACATTATTTGATCCGAGCTGCACTGTCAAGAGTGGGATGATTCGGGAGCAAGGGGCTTCCTGAAGGGGATGAGCTGAACAGCCATCCCTGGCAGGCAGGGGGCCGCAGGGCACTGCTCCTGGCTGGACATACCTGTCTCCATGTTTCCAAGTGACCTGAAGCTTCTTTCCCTCTGTGAACTGGGATCTCAAAGGCTACCCAAGGGTCAAGTGAAGCTGGTTCCCTGCAGGTCACAGTCTGCTCCCTCAAATGGGGGCCCACCCTCTTCCCAGCACTGCCGGTCAGAGCTGGGGTTGAGGAGGGGCCGGGAAGGGGCTGGCACTGCTGTTCCTTGAAGACTCAGCATGCTGTGTGGGAGGCAGCTGGGGATGGAGATTCTGGGTGTGAAGAGAGCCCCAATTCTGAACTTCGGGCTCCCAGGGCGGACTCCCTATGCTGATGGTTCTCAAGCTGCACCAAGAGCTCCGAGCTGGAAGGTGACCTCAAGGGGCCATACAGTCCAGCCCCTGCTTCCTGGCTGAGGGTCACACAACCTCTCTGGGACAGACATGCCACCCGACAGGGACAGGTCTGGAGCAAGAAGAAACTAGGGGACTTCCCTGGTGACTCAGTGGTGGAGAATTCGTCTGCCAGTGCAGGAGACATGGGTTAGATCCCCGATCCCTGATCTGGGAAAATCCCAGATGCAGCAAAGCCACTCAGCCCGTGAGCCACAACTACTGAGCCTGTGCTCTAGAGTTCGGGAGCCGCAGCTACTGAAGCCCGTGAGCCCTAGAGCCTGTGCTCCACAACAAGAGAAGCCGGAGCAATGAGAAGCTGCAGAGCAGCCCCCGCTCTCTGCAACTGGAGAAAAGCCCGAGCAGCAATGAAGACGGGCTGGATCAGTCACAGGATGCCAATCGGCTAAGGAGTAACTGAAGAACGGGTGAGCCCCCACCTGCGTCCTTGCATCACACTCTGCACCCTGGGATGCCTGGTGACCTCTGTCCACTTAAACGGATCCCTTCTTTTATCTTCTAGTGGAGATGGAACCCAGCCACCCTGAAAGCAATGAGTTCAAGACAAGTGTGCCACCCTTGCTGGCTGCTTAAAAAGTTTCCATCCCTCTCTGCCCCACCCCACAGTCACTAACTTCCAATAAATCACTCTGCCTCACGCCAGGCGTCCAGAGCACAGCCAGGGCACACAGGTATGGGCAGAGAAAGTGAGGGAGAGGTGTCCCCATGTGGATGGGGCCTCCAGACAAGGGTCGGGGCACAAGAGCGATTTCTGCTTATCCTCCCCGCAGGTGGCCAGGAGTCCGTGTGTTTGGTGCCTGCTTTGAAACCCAGGCCGTGCACCTTTGGCTGGGAAGCTTCAGTTCAGAGATGCCCACTGATTTACCTGGGTGGCTCCTGGAGACTCTTGTGCCACGCCTGGCGGAAGGAAGAGGGGTACATCTCCCATATCAGCCTACTGTCCCCCTGCTGGCAACTCCAGATTCCAGCTCCTGAGTGATGGAAGCAGTGGCCAAATGCTACCGTTCTGCCTACCTAGGGCTGGGAGCAGGTCCCTGGAGGAGAGGGAATGAGGCCTGCCACCGCAGCTTGAATCTTTGAGGGGCAGGTCCGAATCAGTGTGTGCTTTCCTTATGAAAGCGACAACCACGGTCACTTAAAACCCCTGGTCCTCTATCTACCGGATTTCCAAGCATGACACCGTATAACCCAGCATCCAGATCTTCCTAAAGCGGGGCTTTTGTTAACCTCCCTGGGCTTCCAGTCTCTCACCTATGATATGAATGGGTTGGATGGATAATCTATAGATCCTTCAGGTCTATACTGTTCTATGATTTTTAATCTTAGGACGTCATGGCTCAACAGTGGCTCCTGAGTTCCACTTCATAAAGTCCAAAGCCTTCCGTTCCATCTTACAAACTTCCTCTGACTCTCCACTTAACACCCTGACCCTGGATTCCAAGTAAGGCAGTATCCTCACTGTCCTTTACTTGGGTCTTGGTTCATACATTCTTTCCATGAAAAACAGCCTTCTGGAACACAGTTAGTGAATTCCTAAGAAGTTCTATGTAGAATTTTCACAGAATCCCGCAATTCCATGTCTAGATACACATACCCAACAAAACTGAAAGCAAGGGCATAAACAGATACATGTAAGTGGCATGTTCACGGTGACATAATTCACAACAGCCCGAAGGTAAAACAACCCGAGGGGCCATCCGTGATGGACGAATGAACAGATAAATAAAATGTGGTCCATCCACAACACGGAATATTATCCAGCCATGAACAGGAAGGAAAATCTGACATGAGCTACCACATGAACGGATCTGGAAGCCATGATGCTAAGTGAGAGGAGTCAGACTCAAAAGGACCACGGTGCGGTTTCCACTCACACACGTAAGGCACAGAGCTGAGAACCCACGGAGACAGAAGGGAGGGGGGTGGAGGGGGCCAGGAGGTGACTGTAAGGAGGCACGCGACTTCTGACTGGGACGGTGAGAGTTTCTGGGTGGCTGCTGGGAGTGCAGTGCGGAGCTGTGGCCGCACTGGACAGATGCTGGCCGATTTCATGTTGCATGTATCTTATTACAAGAAAAAGCCAAACCAAAACACCAAGCCCACAAGACCTGCCCCCCTCGCCTTGACCTCCCCTGTGAGTCCAGCTCTCCTGACGAGCCTTCCTCACTTCACTTGGGCTCGTGTCTTGGGCTGACCTCCGGGCTCCCGCCAGCAAGTACAGGGAACATCGGTCTCCCTGGGGGCACTGAGGACCTTGGGCAATCACTCAGGATGACTTGCTTCTCTTTGGGCAATCACTCCGGATGACTTGCTTCTCTTTGAAAGAATGACCCTCTGTCCGCTCCCTGCCCAGGGGCCACCGCTCTCCCTTCCGTGGGGGCTGGGAGCCTCCTCCCCAGGGAGCCGGGGCTGGGGCGGTTCGTGGTTACATAACCTGCAGGGAGATTTGTTTCCATCAGCCCAGGCGGTGCCAGCTTTCCAGCGGCGGCCGCGGCAGGTAGAGGCGCCCTGTCTGGGCCGGGCAGGGCAGCGATGCGGCGATCTGGACGGCTTAGCATAGCTCAGATTCCCGGTGGTGGCTGGGGGCCGGCCGCTCACTGAGCTGCGGGGAAGGAACTGCCGTCTCCTTGGTGGCCTGGCTCTGGGGTGGAGTTGGGGAGGAGGAGCTGGGGGTGAGCTGCCAGCCGGCCAGGGGTGACCCTCTGGGGCCCGGGACACCCGAGCTGCCTTCTCCGATAACCCACTTATCTGCAGGGCCTGCCTCAGCGTGGCAGCCTCAGACAGGGGGAGTGTCCGGCCAAGTACCATCAGGGGATTTAGCAGGGAAAACCAAGCCCGGGTTGCGGGCGAGGGCGTGCAGGGAAGAGAACACGGCCTGGCAAGGGACACGGGTGATGGGGAACTATTTCCTGACCCCGGGAACGCTCCCCGGCCCAGAGACAAGAGAGCAGGAGCAGGACCTCCGGTGTCCCAGCACCTGCCCACAAGGGCACCTTCGTCCTCCTGGGCAGAGGCTCCTGCAGCCCTTTGATGCTGGCCGAGACCTGCCATGGGTGGACTTGGCGGGACCTCGCCTCTGAGACGAGAAAACCTCAACTGACAGGCTGCTGGCCTTTCCTCTGCTTATTTTCAGATTAAAAAAAAAATCAAAATACTTTTTTTTCCTGTTTGTATCACAGGCTGCCTCTGTCCTGCAGGGCATAATGAAGTTCTAGAAGGGAGCCTTAGATTTAGCCCTTTCAGAAGCCACTGTGCCCATACTGAGTCAGAAAAACTGGCTTTGAGACATCCCAGCTGGATCCTTGAATAAAACTCAGACTTTTGGACAGTACCCCCAATGACACAAACTAGGGGGAGATGAGAAGGGAGGGCGCATTCCCAGAGATGACACACGCGTGGGCCCTGCTGAGCGGCGGTACACAGGAGGTGCTCGAGAAGTGCTTGTTGACAGGAAGATGTGAGGATGGGAAGGAAGAAGGTAAACGATTACTCGTTGCAAAGCAAGTGTGGGCAACAAGGCTGGCCGGAGGCACAGCCGGTTCCGGTTCTGGTTCTGGTCCTGTGGGCAAAGAGCCTGGGTACCAGGCAGGTGCTGCCGTCCCCAGCGGGGGAGCTGTGCCCGCCACAGACTCTTATGCAGGTCAAGCTCCAAAGACAGGACACGTGAGGCCAGCCTGCCGTGCCCGCTGTCGGGCAAGGTGTGTGCTACCTCTGCCTGGCCTGTGCGGGGCGCCGACAACTCCCAGGGTGCCATCGGAACAACAGTATTTTTAGAAAAAAGAGATGTTTTGTGGGCGAGAAGGGAATGGCTAGCCACTCCGGTATTCTCGCCTGGAGAATTCCACGGACAGACGAGCCTGGCTGGCTGTAGTCCACGGGGTCGCAGAGAGTCGGACACGACTGAGTGATTAACACAGTAACAAAGTCACCTTCCTGGGTTGGGAAGATACCCTAGAGAAGGGAATGGCTACTCACTCCAATATTCTTGCTTGCAGAATCCCCACAGACAGAGGAGCAGGGCAAACTACAGTCCATGGGGTCGCAAAGAGTCAGACACGACTGAGCAAAGTCACCTTCCATGACTGACCCGCGGGGAGAGCGCTCGCATTGCCTGCTAGCCCTTCACTTTCTCCCTCCTGACTTCCTGCAACCGGAGGAGGGGCACTCGGGTGGGTACAGCCCAGGGCTTTGCTCAGGCTCTGGAATGCACAGAACGATGTGCTTCTCTCCCTGGGTATGCCTGGCTTGGGCCAACAGTATAATTAGTTTACATGCCTGGAGTGCACGTCGGCTCAGCGGTAGGTGTGCAGGGGCGCGGGCGGAGCTCTGGGCCTAGGAAGAGGGTGCAAGGGGAGAGCCCGCCACAGGAAGAATGGCTGTGTGCTTCATCTGGATAAAGCAGACAGGAGGCACGGAGGTGTTTCCTTGGATACCCTCAGCCTTCCATTGGCCTGGAAAACCCAGAGACTTGGACAGCATTGGAAATCCGGTGGGATATCTTCTAGGAGCACAGATTTTAAAATCCCCACTGATAGCTTCAAGAGATGGATTCCTGATTTTCCCAACTTTCTGATCCTTATATCCTATTTAGGGGGGTGGTCTGGGAGCCCAGGGTCTTCCGTGGTGGCTCAGACGATAAAGAATCTGCCTGTAATGCAGGAGACCCAGGTTTGATCCCTGGGTTGGGAAGATACCCTAGAGAAGGGAATGGCTATTCACTCCAATATTCTTGCTTGGAGAATCCCCATGGAAAGAGGAGCCTGGCAAACTACAGTCCAAGGGGTCACAAAGAGTTGGACACAACTGAGTGAGTAACGTTTTCACAGGAGCCAAGAGCTTGGGGTGCTGGACTGACCGCCCCCATTCAGCCCCATGACTCGGTAGCCTCACTGAGTCACTGCCTGTTCCGCACACATGGGGGATGGATTCTGCCCTGGAAGCCACCCTGGGGAGAGAATCCCCAGGTTCACACACACAGGAAAGTGCTCAGAAGAGCTGAGAAGCCTGTCTCGCACCAGGAGCTCTGGTACCTAAGACTGATGGCCCTGTGCCTCCCTTCCCCAGGCACTTGCTGAGCATCCACTGTGTACCAGTCCGTGGTGCCAGGAGCTGGGGACCGAGCATCACACAGCCAGGATTCCTGCCCTCGAGGAACTTACAGCTCAGCTGGGAACTTACAGCTCAGCTTACAACTCTGGTTAGAACCCTAAGAATCAATGTCAGTCCTTCTCCCTCCCCCCAGAAAAGACTGGGATTGAGAACTCCACATTTTGGGAAAAGAGGAACAACTTTTGATTTTTCTGATACCTCGAGATAACCAGGAGAGGAGGAGGTTCCTTATTATGGAATGACCCAGTGCCTTTGCCCAAGCCAGCAAGCAAGGGACTAAGACCAGGAGGCAGAGATGGGAGAAACGGGGTATAAGTGGGATGAATGGATCACCTTAAGTCTTGAAGATGCAGCTTGTACTTTGATTTACTGATGGGGCAGCCAGACCAGAAAGTCTTGAGTGCCCCAGTTAAAATTACTCCCAGAGATCCTTCAGAGGCCCCACAGAACCCCTGTCACCACCTGATTGAGTTGTGTGTCAAAAGCCCCAAACGTGATGCTTAATGGTGACCCGGCCAGAAGCTCTGCAGAACTTATCCATTTTCTAGCTCCAGGTCAGCTTTTAAAGAGGCTGTCTTCTAGAAGTTGCTGGCAGAGAGCAATTTATTTTGAAACCTGGTCACACGCCAGATTCTGATTTTGCCTTGTCTTTTCACAACAGCCCTGCTGTGTTTACGACTTGGTGAGATGAAGTTTTTCTTTTTTTCTTTCCTTCAAAAAAAGGTATCGCCTCCTTCTGTTAGATGTGTTGTTGACAACGGTTGCTAGGGAGAGTGGGGTTCAGTTACAGACACACTGATGCCGGCTCTAATAATACTTTGCTCTGCATAGCTCAGATGCAGACACCTCTTGGCTAAACAGGGCACACACATTTCAACAGAGGAGGGCTTGAACTGATACTGCCCAAGCATATCTCAGCAAAGGAGCACTCTCTGAGCCCGAGCGGAAGGTCCAGGGTGGTGACAGGGCAGTGCTGGGCGGCGGGGGCTCAGGCCTCCAATTCCTGTCATTCCAAAGGTCCCATAAAAAGAGGCTCGCTCATTCTTCACCTCGCAGTGACACCAGAGACCCCGCCCCCTCTTGGTACCACGATGATTCCGATGATTCCTTGGTAGAGATCGGGGTGGAGTCCTGGTGACTTCCGTAGCCCAGGGGTTATGGGCCGCCCACATTCTCCTAGGAGTCAGAATCCCGCAGTGCACATCTTCTCATGGGTGTGGGACCCTGCGATCAAGCAGCGTGGGGCAAGGGGCACGAACCACCTCCTTAGCTTTACTGATGGCTGAGCCCGGCAACCCCCGGGGGGTTGAAGAGGGAGGCCCTTTTCTTAAAACACGTGATAAGTGCTTTGACAAACATCTGAGGCCAAGAGAAAGGAAAAGGACCCGGGGGATGGAGCTGAGAGCAGAGAGGAACGAGGCCCGCAGGAGGGGAGAGGCCGCCCCCACCTGGCTGACCCGTGAGGGTGGAGGTTTCCCAGGAGGACCCTCAGAACAGTGAGGCACAGGAGAGAGGTCTCCTGCGACGGTCCAAGCCAGCCTCCTTGCTGCACAGAGGGGCACCCGAGGCTGGGCGAGGGGAAGGGGTGCGTTCGCTTGCCAACGTCTCCTGCTTTTTGGAGCTCTCTCACCAGCTCAGGCCCTGACTCCTTCTCATCTCTCAGCGAAGAGCCCAGTACCTGGGACCCATTTCTTGGCTGATTCATGGGGTGATGGCACGGCCAACAGGTTCATAAGTGACAACAGCGGTGGAGACAGCACATCTCTGGAGTCATCTTCCTAACGGGGCACTCCATCACTGCAGACTCAGCTGGGAAGCTCTTCAAGAAAGGATGCCCAGGCCCATCGCTGTGGAGTCTAACTCAGTCGGTCTGGGGGAGAGCCCCCACGTTAGTATGTTTTAAAACGTCTCCCCTGAGATGCTCAAGAAGAGCTAGGCTGAAGACAGGGCCCTGAAGAAAACCTGGTGCCTGGAACTCCGTATTCCCAGACTGGGTCCCCACTTCTGACATCACATCATTAAAAGGCGTGCGTCAGTCGGCCTGCCTGTGAACTTGACCCATCACTACAAACCGTCAGTCATCCAATGTCTTAGTACTCAAAGTGTGGCCCCTGGGCCAGCAGCAGCACCGCCGTCACCTGGGGGCTTGTTAGAAAGGTAGCGTCTCAGGTTCTACCCAGATTTCCTGAATCAGAACCTCTATTTATAGACTCTCAAGTGGTTCAAACACAAATACAAGTTTGAGAAGCTCTGACATGCATGCCTGGCACCTAACAGACATTTGAGAAATGCCTGTTTAATAAGCAGAGTTTTATTTACCAGAATACTACTTAGAAAACAATCACACCTAAGGCAAAAAGACCCAGTTTAGATGTAAAAACTGAAGATGACTTCTGAGCCATGGGACTGGTGACGGGGTGCCCTGGGCCCCCAAGATCTCTGGCACTGTCAGGCTCCTCACGAGGGCGGTGCTTTTGGGCTCCTTGAGATGACCAAGCTGAGTTTGGCTGTGAGGGGTGAAAGGTCCTTTGACCCTTCCCTGGGTTCGCTCTCACTTCGCTCTCCATGGGGGCTGCGTCCCAGCTTGGCAGGTAGCCCACACTGCGTGCCAATGTCCCCGACATCAGAGCCGGCCCGTCTCCTCTGCGGCTGCCAGCTCCCACTGCCAAAGCCCAGACAGTGAACGCGCACGGCCAAGGAGGGCAAAACATCCAGAGACAGCTGCTGGGAGCTGTGTTCACAGGGTGCCCTGCAGCCTGTCCACTCTGTAGCCAGCATCATGCAGCCAGCATCACTAAGCCAGACCTCAGAACCTGTACACGGAGGGAGCAGTGAAACCTCGCCACGTGAAGGGCGTCTCGGGGCAGTTGAACTGAACTGGGGGCTGGTTGGGGATCCAGAGACAGTGGACCCTGAGTGCGTGCAGCTGAGTATGCACCTCAGAGGAGAAAGGCTGGGGGAGCGGGGGGCAGGGGGAAGGTGCTGGGGCCCAGGGAAGGGATACAAATCAGATTTGCCAGAAAATGAAAGCAGGTGAAAAGAGACACTCCTGCGGGTCACGAGGAAAGTGGGGTTTGATGAGTTNACCTCAGAGGAGAAAGGCTGGGGGAGCGGGGGGCAGGGGGAAGGTGCTGGGGCCCAGGGAAGGGATACAAATCAGATTTGCCAGAAAATGAAAGCAGGTGAAAAGAGACACTCCTGCGGGTCACGAGGAAAGTGGGGTTTGATGAGTTATGCCCCCTGCTCTCTTTGCTTGAGCCTTGTGTGTCTGGGCTGGTGAATGGCCACGAGGGAGGCTGCCTAGAAAGCCTACTCCAACCCAGCAGTTCCTCAGCAGCAGAGAAGCAGGGCCGGAGAGGCCGGGTCTCGTAACGGGGGTGTGTGGCAGTAGTCCAGCACACCCAGCCCACCTTCCGTGGGGGCCAAGCGGCCTTGAACAACGACCCAGGAGGCCTGAGGGTCTCCAGCCCTCTGGTTACACACTTCAAGGAGCTCCCTCTTACACTTAAGCCAAGGCTGCAAGGGATGAAGGGGGCAGTGGGGGCCAAGCGGACACTATGATCCTGCTGGCCTAAGACAGTCCACTTCTCCGGGGATGGAGAGGTGGGGGTTAGGGGGCCAAAGGGCTCTGACTGAGGCTGAGCACGTCGCAGTGCAGATGCTCTGCCGGACACTGTGAACAAGGCCGCTCTAACTGCGGGTCACTGGGAGAGAAGCCTGACTGGGGCAGGATCTCAGATGACCCCTGCGGCCAGCTGCCCTTCCCGGCTGGACGCCTCTCATCCCGCGCCGTGTCTGTGTCCACTGCGGGGGCCGGCTGGTTACGCAGAGCTGGCAACCACCGTCAGAAGTCTTGCCCTATCCTGGCCCTTTTCTTCACAAAAGCCAAGGCCAAAGGTCGATCTGTCCCTGACCACCCACCCCCACTCCGCCCCCTCCAGGCCTGGCTGTACGTGGCAGACAGGCTGCTCCCTGCTATCACCGTCCACTCTCCCAGGACATTCCGGCCCACGAGGAACATGCCCGACGTGCAAATCCCTCAGGTAATGCGGGAATTCGTCACCGGGGAGCGTGGGCGATCCAGGAATGGGAACCTGATCGGGGCTGCGAGCTGGACAGAAGCAGCCCGGGCTGGCCAGCGCAGCTCAGGTTGCAGTGAGCAGTTGCCCTGGGAAGACGGGAGGGCAGCAGGATGGAGCCACGGGCAGCCTTCGGAGGGGGCTCCTCCCTCCCTGTTCCTGGGGAAGGGAGAGCAGAGACTGCAAAATCAGGTGGCTAAGACCAGGGTGACCACATGTCCTGGTCGACACTGGGGGGGTCTAGGCCTGATGATGAATACAGCCCCTGACTCTCAGAAATGTCACGGTTCGGATGATCTATTACACGGTCACCATCCTTAAGAAAGACCTGCAGGTATTTCTTCCGGCTCTGTGATCCTACTTCCAGAACTTTCAAGCTCCTGTTTTACCCTACCTGGGCTGAAACTCAACGCATATCTCAACCCGTCTAAGGTACAGAGGAGGAGCAGAGATGACTTTTTTCCCCAGCCAAGAGTCTCCAAGGACAGTCCCAGGCCTGGCACAGCTGCCATCCTATGCCACCTGCTGCCTCTTCATGATGCCACCAGTGCTGGGACCGGTTCCCTTGTGACCACGGTGAAGAGATAGCCTTCAGCTCCCCACCCGGGAGATCACACAACCCTGCACTCAGTTTGAGGGCCCACGCCCATTACACACCCCAGCAAAACCATCGCTGGACATCGGCACCCACAGAGGAAGAGAGGGGAGGGGAAGGGTTAAGCTCTCCGGGTAGGGGGGCTTGGAGTGGGGAGGCACCAAGAAACGAGACGGCCTTTGACCTCTCTCTGCCCCAGAAGAGGTTTCAAGAAGCCCAGCGCGTCAGCAGACAGACCGCAGCTTCGCAACTCAAAGCCCTTTTGCTATATGCCTTTTGCAGAGACCTATCTCAGCACCACCTACAAGCAGTGCATCACTGCAGGGCCTGGGGGTGGTCCTGGCGGGGGAGGAGAAGGAAAAGAAAAGTCCATGGCACGTTGTGTGTTGGCTGGGACGCGGAGGTCAAAGCACAGAACGGGTCTAAGACAAGAGGCAGCCCTCTTATCATGGAAACAGAGGGGAGGCTGGTTAGACATGAAGCACCTATAAAATTATATTGGTCCATCGTAACCATGGCGCCCTCACGCAAACACATGCAAACCTGGCCACTCAGCCCTTGCCCTCTGAGTGCCTTTTTATTTTCTATAATTAATCGGGCAAGGGTGGAACTCGGGAGCAGTCCGAGCGTGGTCAGAACCCGCAGCCCTCTCTCCAGAGTCGGGCCGCGGCGGGCGGGGTGGGGCGCAGCTGCGGCGCCCGTTACCTGCAGCATGTTGAGCAGCAGGCTGCGGAACTTGGTCCCCTCCACCATGAAGAGCGCCATCTTGTCGCAGAGCTTGGCGGCCGTGAAGGCGAAGCTGCGGTCGGACACGGCTTTCTGGTAGATGGTGCGGACGATCTCCCCCAGCATCTCCTCTGAGTTGGTGGAGTTCTGGGCCTCCTCCATGAAGGTGGTGAGCTTGGCGTCCACGTCGCTGCTGTTGTTCCGCATGCTGTTCAGAATCTCGATCAACTTGTCCATCTTGTTCTGCTGAGGGCTGGTGGTCTCCACGGCCACTTCATCCTGGTGGGGNAGATTCTTTACCAACTGAGCTATCAGGGAATTCCAATAATTGGAAATAGCCCTTTACAAAGTAGACTGTCCAATCATTTAAGATTGAAAATGGAAAGTGATGGGAGCATTGTGTAAGATGCACTGTTTGTGGAGGTATAACAATTGTATTAACTGGCAAAATAAACAATTCACCCGCTTGAGAACATTCTTGTCAACACAGCGCAAAGGATAGCACGTGATGCATTAATCCTACAGCATTAATGCCATGTGGGACTATATGGGGCTCCTTAGATTTCACAATGAGTAGAGTTTCAAGATGACATGTGATTCTGAAACACCACCTTATGCTATTAGCAGCATCCCTTATCATCAAGAACAGGGTGTGAGTAAATCTCATTGTATGTTTCTGTGGATGTGGTTGTTAACAAGAAGCTGAGGCTGTGTGTCATTTGCTCACTGGTGGCTCAGACGGTAAAGAATGCACATGCAATTCAGGAGACCAGGGTTCAATCCCTGGATCAGGAAGATCCCCTGGAGAAAGGAATTGCAACTCACTCCAGTATTCTTGCCTGGAAGATCCCATGAACAGAGGAGCCTGGTGGGCTACAGTCCATGGAGTTGCAAAGAGTTGAACATGACTCAGCAACTAACACTGTCACACTTTCTCTTTCTATAACATTTGCTGACTCAATAAATGTAATACACACACATACTTGTGCATAAATATAGATTTATACATTCCCACTGACAAGGCAACTAAATAACATATTACAGACACAAGACCTCTGTCTTCTCAGATACATATTTTGTAAATATTTTATTCTAGTTCACTACTTTCTTTTTCATTTTTTATAAGTCTTGAAGAGCAAAAGTTTTAAATTTGATGATGCCCACATTACTTTTGTATATGTTTTGAACATTTTGTGTCTTGTTTAAGAAATGTCTGTCAAAGACAAGTTTACTAATATTCCCTCCGCTTTTCTTTCTGAACTCATGGTTTTAACTCATCCACGTAGGAGCATGGTCCGTAATTGCATGAGGCAGAGGCTGAGATCTTTTCATCAGACTCATCAGTTGACCCAGGAAAGCTTTACATATATGTTACTCTCCGACATTTAATTTTCCTAGCCCCTTGGTCAGAAATCAAATGACCACACGTGTGTGGACCTATTTCTGGATGGGCTATTCTATTCCCTTGACTCATGTGTCTGCTTTTCTGTCATTTTCATACTGTGTTAATTATGGTACTTTTAAAATAAATCTTAAAATCAGGTTTTATAGGTTTCCTNTTTCCTAGCCCCTTGGTCAGAAATCAAATGACCACACGTGTGTGGACCTATTTCTGGATGGGCTATTCTATTCCCTTGACTCATGTGTCTGCTTTTCTGTCATTTTCATACTGTGTTAATTATGGTACTTTTAAAATAAATCTTAAAATCAGGTTTTATAGGTTTCCTACCTTTGTTCTGTTTGTCAAAAATTGTTTTGATTATTCTAGATAATTTACACTTCTATATATTTGTTAGAATCAGCTGTCATTTTCCACAGAAAAGGCTGCAAGAATTTTGATTAAAACAACATTGGATACAGATATGTAAATCAATTTGGAGGGAAAGTAATGATTAGAATGTAGACCCTTCTGATCTGTGATCAAATATACCCTTCTATCTATTTGTCATTTGTAATTTTTTTAGAAAATAGTTTATAGATTTGAAAAAATACAGCAAATAGCAAGTATTGGCAAGGATGTGGGAAAAAGGAAATCTTTGTGCCCTTTGGGGAATATAAATTGGTGCAGCCCTTATGGAAAACAGAATTTCTTTGATTATTTTTTCTCTGCTTAAATGCTTGGTTACATTCAGCAGTGAAGCCACCTGAATCATTTTTTTCTAGGGATGTTTTAACTACAAAATCAATTTCTTTATAGATCTAGAGCTTTTCAGATTATCTATTTATGTGTGTGTGACCTTTAGAAGTCTATGTATTTTAAGGAATTCATTCATTTCACTTAACTTGTCAAGTTTATTGGCATTAATTTATTCATACTACCCCTTATTATACTTAATATCATAAGGCATATAATGATGTTTACTCTCCCATCTTTTGGATTTTTAAATGTGTGTTTTGTTTTCTTGATTATTCTGGCTAGAAATTTATCATTTTTATTAGCCATGTGCTTTGATTTCACTGGCCTTTTCTATTTTTTTGATAGTTTGTTAACTCTCTTTCTCATTATTATTTTTTTTTCTTTGCTTGTCTTGAGTTTACTTTTGAAGACTCCTAATTTGGGGAACCAGTATGGATGTGAGAGTTGGACTGTGAAGAAAGCTGAACACCAAAGAATTGATGCTTTTGAACTGTGGTGTTGGAGAAGACTCTTGAGAGTCCCTTGGACTGCAAGGAGATCCAACCAGTCCATTCTGAAGATCAGCCCTGAGTGTTCTTTGGAAGGAATGATGCTAAAGCTGAAACTTCAGTACTTTGGCCACCTGCGAAGAGTTGACTCATTGGAAAATACTTTGATACTGGGAGGGATTGGGGACAGCGAGAGAAGGGGACAACAGAGGATGAGATGGCTGGATGGCATCACCGACTCAATGGACGTGAATCTGAGTAAATTCCAGGAGATGGTGANCCACCTGCGAAGAGTTGACTCATTGGAAAATACTTTGATACTGGGAGGGATTGGGGACAGCGAGAGAAGGGGACAACAGAGGATGAGATGGCTGGATGGCATCACCGACTCAATGGACGTGAATCTGAGTAAATTCCAGGAGATGGTGATGGACAGGGAGTCCTGGTGTGCTGCGATTCACAGGGTCGCAAAGTGTCGGACACGACTGAGTAGCTGAAATGAACTGAACTGAACTGAACTGAGTTCATTGATTTGAGACCTCTATTTTTCTCTAATATGAGTACTCTATAAGCTTCTAATTAAACTCTGCTTTAATTGAATGCAACAAATTTTTATAAGTTGTGTTGTCGTTTTAATTTAGTCAAAGTACTTTTTAAAACTGTATTCTCATCAGTTTTCTTCCTAAACCTTTTTATACATGCATAGACATCTTTTCTCAGTCACATATTTGGGATTTTCCATATATACTTGTCTTTTTAATTCACAATGTAATTCCATCGTAATCATAGAAACATATTTTGTATGACTTACTTTCAAACTTGAGACTCTTAGGATTCAGAATGTAGATCAAGTATGTACTTGAAAAGAATGTATATTCTCCTGCTCTTTAATTAATAGGTAGTGGCCTATTAACACCATTTCAATCATGTTCTTTGACAGTGGTGCTCACTTATTCTATATAGGCAGACCTCAGGAATGTTGTGGGCTTGGTTTCAGATCACTGAAACAAAGAGAATATGGCAATAAAGTGAGACACACAAATGTTTTGGCTTTCTGGTACACATAAAAGTCATGCTTACACTGTACTGTAGTCTATTAATTGTGGTATAGCAGTATGTCTAAAAAACAATAGATATAATTTAAAAATACTTTATTGCAAATATTTTATAATTAAAAAATAAAAATACTTTTTGAAAAAAATACTATCATCTGAGCCTTCAGCGAGTCATAGTGGTAACATCAAAGTTCCCTGACTACAAATCATCCAAATAAATATAATAAGCATGGAAAAGCTTGAAATATTGTGAGAATTAATAAAATGTGACAGATGCAGAATGAGAAAATGTTTCTGGAAAAATGTCACCATTACACTTGTTACAGGCTTTCCTGGTGGTTCAGATGGTTTAAAAACAACAACAAGAACCACCTGCCTGCCAATGCAGGATACATGGGTTCACTCCCTGGGTCAGGAAGATCCCCTGGAGAGGGAAATGGCAACCCATTCCAGTGTTCTTGCCTGGAGAATCCCATCGACATAGGTGCCTGAGGACCTACAGTCCATGGGGCTCACAAGCAGTGGCACACGACTGAGCCCCTCTCACACTTAGACTTGTTCCAGACACGGTTCCCACAAACCTTCAGTTCGTGAAAAACACAAACTCTATGAGACAAGGTGAAGCAAAGTGCAATAAAGCAAGGTCGGCCTGTATTGAGAATGAGCTTCATCTTTTTCGAGTCTTGCTTTTAAGCCATGTTAGTCAGTATCCCATGGACGGAGGAGCCTGGTGTGCTGCAGTCCATGGGGTTGCTGAGAGTTGGATACGACTCAGTGACTTCACTTTCACTTTTCACTTTCATGCATTGGAGAAGGAAATGNAAGTCTCTCACTGTTTCCACTGTTTCCACATCTATTTGCCATGAAGTGATGGGACTGGATGCCTGGATGCCATGATCTTAGTTTTCTGAATGTTGAGTTTTAAGCCAACTTTTTCACTCTCCTCTTTCACTTTTATCAAGAGGTTCTTTAGTTCTTCTTTGCTTTCTGCCATACGGGTGGTATATTTACAACCCTGAAATATTTCATGTTTATGTCTGTTTATTGTCTATCTTGCTAGCATGAAAATCCCCATGAGGGCAGAGGTGTATTATTTTCTTTTACTGGCACTCTTTTGCATCTAGAAGAGGCCTATACTAAGTCCTCCATAGCTTTATGTGGACACAGAAGTTTATCATATGTCACATGCTAAGTCACTCAGTCATGTTCAACTCTTTGCAACCCTGCCACGTTCCTCTGTCCGTGGAATCCTCCAGGCAAGAATATTGGAGTGGGTAGCTATTCCCTTCTCCAAGCGGTCTTCCTGACCCAGGGAACAAATCTGGGTCTCTTGCATTGCAGGTAGAATTCTTTACTGTCTGAGCCACTAGGGAAGCCCATCATATATCACACTTGGACATATATAAGAAAGAAAATCTGAATGAGCAAAATTGATTAAAGTAATTCTAAAGTGTCTTTACCTTCTTATTTTGATTCTGACCATTGATGTCCTTGTCTTTCCAACCAATTTTGTCCTCTGTGCCTGCAAGAGTCCGGGTTTGATGATGCAGCAGTTCTTAAAAGAATACCCCACTATTGTGTCCAAGAGTTTCTTCCAAGTTGCTGACAATCTTGGCCAGTGTTTTTGTATATGGACAGGTGGTGACAATTACCTCCTNGTATTTTATTCCCTTATTAGAATATGCATTAACATGTGTAGGAAACAAAATTCAAGGAATACAATTAGAGTAGACAGCGAACCCTCCTGACTGTCCCCAGATGCCCAGTATGTTTCTTGAAGCAACCATTCCCATTTTGTGAACATATTCTATGCGTGTTGCAGTAAGGATGTGTACACAGAACTGCACCGGATAGTGAAAGTCGCTCAGTTGTGTCCGACTCTTACAGTCCGACTATACAGTCCATGGAATTCTCTAGGCCAGAATACTGGAGTGAGTAGCCTTTCCCTTCTCCTGGGGATCTTCCCAACCCAGGGTTCGAACCCAGGTCTCCCACCTTGCAGGCAGATTCTTTACCAGCTGAACCACAAGGGAAGCTTCAGCTAACAAGGATTCTATTAATGACATTTTAACCATCATGGCCCATGAACAGTTACACCATTTGTCAAACAACCTTTCTTTAGGTACACTGACATTTTCACCCCCAAGCCATGAACAAAATATGCTACAAGAAGATTGCCCTGGTGGTCTAGTGGTTAAGAATCTGCCTGCCAATGCAGGGAACACGGGTTCAATCCCTGTTCCAGGAAGACGCCACATGTCACAGAGCAACTTAGCCTGTGCACCACAGTCACGAGCCTGTGAGCTGAAACTACTGAAGCCTGAATGCCCTTGTGAGCTCTGCAACAAGGGAAGCCGCCGGCGTGAGAACCCTGTGCAACTAGAGGGCAGCCACTCCGCTAACCGCCGCAACCAGAGGAAGTCTGTGCAGCAACAGAGACCCGAACAAAGCCAAACATAAATAAATAATTTTTAAAAATGCTATGAGAAATTATTACAGGCCGAACTGTGTTCCCTCCAAATTCGTATGCTGAAGCCTCAACCCCTGGGACCTCAGAACGTGACTGCATTTGGAGTGAGGGCCTTTAAAGATGTGACTAAGTTAAAATGGAGCTGTTAGGGTGGGCCTCAATCTATTACTATCACGTTATGGCAGCCTGAGCCTTGGGCTACAGACATGATATTTAACACGGCAGTTTTTGGCAAACAGGCTCACTGATTTACTTGACACTTTCAAAGCAGAGAGTCTCATCCTTGAGTAAGTGAAAGCTACTCAGTCGTTGCAACCCCATGGACTATACAGTCCATGGAATTCTCTAGGCCAGAATACTGGAATGGGTAGTCTTTCCTTTCTCCAGGGGATCTCCCCAACCCAGGGATCAAACCCAGGTCTCCCGCATTGCAGGCAGATTCTTTACCAGCTGAGCCACAAGGGAAGCACAAGAATACTGGAGTGGGTAGCCTATCTTTTCTTCAGTGGATCTTCCTGATCCAGGAGTCGAACTGGAGTCTCCTGCATTGCAGGAGGATTCTTTACCAGCTGAGCTACCAGGGAAGCCAGAGATTCTCATACAGAACAAATCTGGGCTGTGCATCATGGGACAAACCCCGTATGTTTTGATCTGCAGACTAAAAGACAGCAAGAGGGTGGGGGTATCCTGGGGACCTTTCAGTCTTGCACCAAAGGGCTGCTTCCATCACTGAAGTGCTCCTGCATTCCACCTGTTTTTCCCTAATGGTGTTTTCCACGTCATAACCTTATTTGAAGTGCAGCTGGAGAACAGGATAACCATGAGCCTCTCAAAGTTGTAAAATGAGTGAGGAAAGTTTACGGAGAGAAGCTCCACATTCTAGCAAATGAGGCTTCTATCCCACTCTGTGATCCATCTCTTGGCCCATAAAGTGCAGCCTTCACTGCACTGCACTTTATGAACAAACTGTATTTACTCGCTCTAAAATTATCAACTCAGTTTCGATGTTCACTTGATCATTTTGTATCTCTGAAAATTTGGGGGTATCCTGGGTTTGGGGTTAAATGGATCATTTTCCCATTAAAATTAATGACATTTTTTTTCACTGAAAAGCTTTTCTTCTACCAGGATCAAATGTTGGCGAGGATGTGCAGAAAAGGGAACTCTTGTACAGCGTTAGTGGGAATATAAATTGGTGCAGTCACAGTGGAAAACAGTATGGAAGTTTCTCAAAAAATAAAACATAGAGCTGCCATGTGACTCAGCAATTCCGCTCCTGTGTGTATCTGAAAAAACCCAAACCACTAATTTGAAAAGATAAATGCACCTCAACGTTTCCTAGCAGCATTATTTGTAATTGCCAAGACATGGACACAACCTAAGTGCTCATCAACAAAGGTTGTGGTACATACACAATGGAATATTACTCAGCCACAAAAAAACGACGACCATTTGCATATGCGACAACATGGATGGACATGGAGGGCATTATACTAAGAGGGAAAAGACAGAAATACTTGATATATCGCTTATATGTAGAACCTAAAAAATACAACAGACTAATGAATATAAATAGAGGGACTTCCCTGGTGATCCAGCAGTTAGGACCCTGCCCTTGCATTGCAAGGGGCACAGGTTTGATCTCTCATGTGGTCAAAATAAAGAAGCAGACCCACAGATGTAAAGAACAAGCTAGTCGTTACCAGTGGGGAAGGGCTATATAAGAACAGGGGAGAGGGAGGCACAAACTCTTGGGTGTAAAATAAGCTTAAGCATGTGCTATACAACTTGGGGAATACAATCCATATTCTGCAATAATTGTAAATAGAAAGTAACTTTTAAACATAGTATAAAAAAATTAAGAAATTAAAAGAAAAGCTTTCCCTAGGTGGCAGGGTTGACAGGGGGAGCTAAGATGGTTAAGTGAGGGTTTCCCTGGTGGCTCAGTGGTAAAGACTCCACCTGTCAATGCAGGAGGCACAGGTTCAATCCCTGGACTGGAAAGATCTCACGTGCTGCAGAATACCTAAGCCCCCGAGCCACAACTGCTGAGCCTGTGCTCTAGAGCCTGGGAACCGCAACTGCTGAAGCCCACGCACCTACAGCCTGTGCTGCACGGGAGAAGGCACCAGGGAGAGAAGGCCACGCACCACAGCGAAGAGGAGCTCCTCACTCACCGCCAACAGAGGAGAGCACCCGCCGCAATGAAGACTCAGCACAGCCGAAAATAACAAATATGTAAAAAAGCGCCTTAAAAAAATTTAGCTGCCCAGTGAGAGACAAGTGTATAGGTTTCTTTTTGTTTCCACACAAACAGTAACTTATAACACACTGTATATTAGAAGCAGAAATGAGTATGTTTTTGGAGGAAAATTCGACAGTTTGTTACAAAAGCCTCTAAAACATGTTAACTGCTAGCCCTTGCAATTTATCCACTTGTGACAATTTATCCAAAGGAAATTATCAAAGCATAGGGATGTTCATCACAGTTGTGTTTAGAACAGATAAAAACGGACAGTGAAACAATGAACGTGGTGAGAAACCTCACTCTGTGCCGAGCGTGTTGTGTGTGCAGCGCAGTGCTAGTTTTCACGGCCAGTGTTTATATGCATAGAAAAATCTGGAAGGACACTCAACAAAATGCTAACAGTCATTATCCCTGGGGGATGGGGTGAGGATTTTTCTTCTTCTTTTGTGTTTTCTAAATGAACATAAATTTATTTTTCTAAACTTTTATCGTGGGATAATTATAGATTCACATGCAGTTGTAAGAAAGAATACAAAGAGATTTTTTTGTATCCTTTTCCCAGCTTCCTTCCATGGTAACATCTTGCAAAACTATAGTTCAAGATCAGCACCAGGATTCTGACACTGACTCAGTCAAGATGTAGAACATTTCCATCACCACCATCTCCTGTGCTGTGCTGCCTTTTCATAGACACACTTCCTTCCCTCCCTCCTTAGCCCCTGGCAACAACTAATCTAGTTTCCATTTCTACTATTTTATCATCTCAAGAATGTTATATACATACAGTATATGACCCAGTGGGACTGGCTTTTTTCGCTTAGCATAATTCCCTGGCGATCCATCCAGGTGACTGCATGCATCCACAGCTGTTCCTTTTTCACTGCTGAGTAGTGTTCCATGGTGTGGATATATCAGCGAGTTTAGTCATTTACCCTCTGAAGGACACCTGGGTTGTTTCCAAGTATTGGTTGTTGTGCAGAGAGCAGCTAGGAAATTCTGTTCACAGGTTTCTGTGTGGACACAGTTTTCATTGCTCTTGAATAAATGCTTGTGAGCACCACTGCTGTGTTGAAAGGTAATTGCATATTTAATTTTGAAAGAAGTTATCAAACTGTTTTCCATAGAGGCCGTACCATTTAACACTCCCACTAGCAATGCACGAGAAGTTTTCAACCATTGTTTCTTTGGGTCATTTTCAGTTACTCCCTTTTTTCCTGCTACCTCCCGGATGACTTGCCTGTTGGACTTTTGGTTATGGTCCTCTAGGTCTGCGAAGCTCATTTCATTCTTTTCTACGTTCTCACTGTTGCTCAGACTAGGTCATTCCTACTGTTTCTTTTCCGGGACACTGGTTCTTCCCTTTGTGTCCTCCATTTGGGTGCTGAGTCCATCCTACTGAGTTTTCCTTTAACTCTGAAGTTTTCATTTGATGCTTTGTTATATCTCCTACTTCTTTGCCGAGACACACACACACACACACACACACACACACACACACACACACACATTTTTTTTGGTGTATAAAGAGGGTTTGGAGTTGCTCTTCGAAGCATTTTTATGCTGCTTTGTCTCACAATTCTAACATTTCTGTTATTTCGGTATTGACATGTATTGTCTTTTTTCATTCAAGTGAGATCTTTCAAAGCTTTGGTATGACAGGAGATTTTTGGCTGAAAGCTGGACAGGTTGGGTATTATGTTATGACATTCGACTTAATCAACTCTTCCTGTTTGGGTGGCTTCTTCTGCTAGCATCCTCTGACTTTGGTCTGGTAGTAGAAAGAGCTGCACCGTCTCATTACTGCAGGGTGGGGGGAGAAGTCAGGTTCCCCACCAGGCCTTCTTTGATGCAGCAAGGGGAGGTACTCTTTCATGCCGCCCACGGTGGGGGTTCTGGGTCCTCACACAGATAGCTCCCTGGCTAGGAGGAGG
Organism: Neotragus pygmaeus; assembly: GCA_006410875.1. Taxonomy (NCBI): domain Eukaryota; kingdom Metazoa; phylum Chordata; class Mammalia; order Artiodactyla; family Bovidae; genus Neotragus; species Neotragus pygmaeus. The sequence goes on along the minus strand of SJYV01016221.1, from coordinate 245,195 downwards.
AGGGTGCCTGCCTGCTGCTCCCCACGTAGCCTCCACTGACACAGAGGCAGGGCTGGTCAGTGACCCCCAGGCATGAGTCCCAACTGCCCACTGGGTTTCCCTGACCCCACCCTGGCAGGCTTTGGGTGCCTCATCACAGCCTGGCGAAGGTGGAATCCTGGTCCTTCATTTGTCCCTTCTGGCACAGGTGGAATGGAGCTAGTTTTTTCTAGGGCATTTGCCTGAAGTAGAGCAGCTTCTGCCGAAGAGTTCTCTGTCTTAAGAGGCTGCTCCTTTCTGGTTCGCTGGCTGCAGAGTGCAGGCTTCCGTTGGGGCCATTTTGGTCTGTCTGCACCTGTGGGTGTTTCTGGGTTGCTAAATACGTTTCCTCCAAGTCTGAGATGAATGAGGCTTAGAAGAAAACTCACCCACTGCCGTGTCGCCCCTCAGGGGCCAAGGCCCTAGCCAGTCTGCCTTCTCTCTGCCCTTCAGTGTTCTCTTGTGTTTGACTGTATACATAAAAATCCAGGGGTTTTAGATGTGTTTATTTTAATGATTTGAGTCAATAGGGCTTCCCAGGTAATGCTAGTGGTGAAGAACCCGCCTGCCAATGCAGGTTAGACATAAGAAGATGTGGGTTCGATCCCTGGGTCCCTCCCCTGGAGGAGGGCATGGCAACCCACTCCAGTATTCATGCCTGGAGAATCCCATGGACAGAGGAGCCTGGCGGGCTACAGTCCATGGGGNCCAATGCAGGTTAGACATAAGAAGATGTGGGTTCGATCCCTGGGTCCCTCCCCTGGAGGAGGGCATGGCAACCCACTCCAGTATTCATGCCTGGAGAATCCCATGGACAGAGGAGCCTGGCGGGCTACAGTCCATGGGGTGGCACAGAGTCAGAAATGACTGAAGTGACTTAGCGCAGCATGGCAGAGAGTCAAAAGAGGCAGCTCCTTTATCCGAGCCCACCACCACCACCACCGACAGGCCTAAGGCCTTCGTTTCCTTCCCTAATGGTCTCATTCGAAACACAGGAATCAACATGGGCCTAACACTAAGTTCTGGAAGAAGTTTGCATTCATAGCAGGGGAATCCATCAGCATGGGCACCTGGGCAAAAGCAACAGGGACAAGCTGGGCCCCACCAGCAAGGTGACTCACTGAGCTGGGCTCCTCCCAAGACCACCAACTGCCCTCTCGTGTGCCAGACACACGAGACACAGGTCAGCTCAGGGGTCTGGACCCCCTCATCCGGAGAAGCCCTGGGAGAGCAGACAAAATTCCATGGCCCACCAACACCCCAGGACTTTTTGTCGAGACTTCTTCTAAATTCTCTCTACTTTTATTTTTTAAATTCTGTTTTCCTTCAGTTGCTAAGTCGTGTCGGACATTTTGCAACCTTACGGCCTGGAGCACAACAGGCTCCTCTGTCCTTCACCATCTCCAGGAGCTTGCTCAGATTCGTGTCCGCTGAGTCAGTGATGCTATCTAACCATCTCACCCTCCGCCGCCCTCTTCTCCTTTTGGCCTTCAATCTTTCTCAGCATCAGGGTCTTTTCCAATGAGTCAGCACTTTGGATCATGTGGCCAAAGTATTGGAGTTTCAGTTTTAGCATCAGTTCTTCCAATGAACATTCAGGGTTGACTTCCTTTAGGATTGACTGGTTTGATCTCCTTGCTGTCCAAGGGACTCTCAAGAGTCTTCTCTAACACCACAGTTCAAAAGCATCAATTCTTTGGCGCTCAGCCTTCTTTTGGTTCAAATCTCACATCCATCCACGACTACTGGAAAAACCATAGCTTTGACTAGACAGACTTTTGTCAGCAAAGTGATGTCTCTGCCTTTTAATACGCTGTATAGATTTGTCATAGCTTTCCTTCTGAGTGTCTTTTCATGGCTGCAGACACTGTCCGCAGTGATTCTGGAGCCCAGGAAAATAAAGTCTGTCACTGTTCCCATTTTCTCCCCTTCTGTTTGCCCTACAGTGATGAGACTGGATGACATGATCTTAGTTTTTTTGAACGCTGACTTTCAATCCAGCTTTTTCATTGTCCTCTTTCACCCTCATCAAGAGGCTCTTCAGTTCCTCTTTACTTTCTGCCATTAGAGTACTATCATATGCATATCTGAGGTTGTTGATATTTCTCCTGGCAATCTTTAATTCCAGCTTGTAATTCATCAAGCCTTGCATTTCACACGATGTACTCTGCATAGAAGTTAAATAAGTAGGGGAACACTATACAGATTTGTTGTACTCCTTTTCCAATTTTGAATCAACCAGTTATTCCATGTCCAGTCCTAACTGTTGCTTCTTGATCCACATACAGCTTTCTCAAGAGACAGGTAAGGTGGTATGGTATTCTCAGCTCTTCAAGAATTTCCCACAGTTTGTTGTGATCCACACAGTCGAAGGCTTTAGCGTAGTCAATGAAGTAGATGTTTTTCTGAAATTCTCTTGCTTTCTCCATGATCCAGAGAACGTTGGCAGTTTGGTCTCTGGTTCCTCTGCCTGTTCTAAACTCAGTTTGTACATCTAGACGCTCTCGGCTAAAGCCTAGGTTGAAGGATTTTGAGCATAAGTTTGCTAGCATGTGAAATGAGTGCAACTGTACAGTAATTTGAACATTCTTTGGCACTGCCTTTCTTTGGCACTGGAATGAAAACTGACCTTTTCTATTCCTGTGGCCACTGCTGAGTTTTCCAAATTTGCTGACATATTGAAGGCACCACTTAAACGGCGTCATCTTTTATGATTTTAAATAGCTACTTTACGCTGATTGACCTTTTCTCCTTCCACTCTCTTTGTTCTTTGACTGTGAGTAATTTTTAAGCCCAGAGAAGAACCTTGGAAATTCCCTGGCAGATAATGCTTGATTTTCACAACTTCTGTCATCCTTATTTAGAATTTTTGTGCTGCCTGCAGCTATGGCCCAAAGAATGCCCCCCAAAGGACGGTTGACCAAGGCCTTCCCAGGATCTGTCTTGAAACTGGTTTCCCACTTGCCGTATCAGGAATTCCCCTTTTTCTGCCCAGCATCCTCCCAGTTCTCCTCCCCAGCTCTCAAAAAAATCCCACCTCTTTCCACCCAGAGGAGAAAGGAGGCAATTTCTACATGGTAGTCAAGATCTTGGAAAGAAATCAGCCTAGGTCTTGCAGAGCTTCTGCTACTGTTTTCTGGAAATTGTGTGGGGCCTGGAACTCCATGTTCTGGTTCAAAAAACCTTGGAAGGACTTCCCTGGTGGCCCAGTGGTTAAGAATCTGCCTTGCAATGCAGAGGACTCAGGTCTGATCACTGGTTGGGGAACTAAGATCCCACATGCCACAGGGCAACTAAGCCCGCATGCCACAACTACTGACCCTGCCTGCCACAACTAAAGGGGATGTGTGCCCCAGTGAGATCCTTGGTGCTGCAACTAAGACCCAGTGTAGCCAAACAAAAAAACAGAGAAAAGATCTTGGAGCCAGCCAGTCCTGTCAACCAAGCAATGACCAGGAAGAATGCCCCAGGTTGCTGAGCACCAGTGGGTGTTCTCAGACTCACTCTGCCTGAGTGGCAGCTCCTTTGCACACGTGGAGTGATGTGTGCAGGAGGGAAGGAGAGGCTTGGGGGTCCACCTTTGAGAGTCCGCTCCTAAATGTGGAGACAAGACTCATGAATGCCAAAGGAGGCGGGCTGCTATGGGGCTGGACGGCAAATGAGGTTGGCTGGGTGGCCCCTAGGAGGGCAGGGAAGGTGTCCCTGGAGGAGGGGCACAGGGCTCCTTTGCCTGCTTAGTTTTCAGGGTTAGTGACTGTTGGGACTGGTCTCTATGTGCAGGTCAGTCAAGAACCTTTCTTCCCATTTTACAGATAAGGCAACCGAGGCTCACTGAAGAGAAGTCCCACAGCAGAGGGCCTCGCGGAGGCTCTCAGGAGTGTGTCCAGCCAAGTCGGCAGGGCACGGCTCCCAGGCGTCCACCCTCCTGTCTCCCACGTGCCCTCAGATCCAGCCCCCTGAGTAGAGAAGGGCTGAGCTACCACGGAGACCCGCCGTGCCGATGACCCCATGAGGCCCATGTCGTTGGCCTGGGAACAGACTGAGACTTGGGGCTGGGCCTCGGGCTCCGACAGTGGAGGCCCGGCTCCCCGGCTCTGGCCATCCACAAATATTTGTCAGCGGCCGCTGGCTGAGCCAGCCAAAACCAACTCCTCTCTTCTGTGTCTGCTGGCCCCGGGCTTCGTCGATACCTTCCGCCAGAGGCCAGCTGGCGGCTGACCACGAAACCTGTGGGCTTAGGTTTGGCTGATCCGGGATGAGCCGCTGTTGCTTCCAGCGGCGAGGAAGGAAGCCGCGTTTGGTCTCTGATCCCCGGATATGTGGGTCCAGGCTTTGCAGACATATTAGACCTGCAGCCATGCCAGCCAGAAAGGGCAGAAATCCTCCGGACGACTTCTGCTCAGGATGTTCGAGTCTCGCGGTGGGGGGTAGCTTTC
>SJYV01016221.1:220550-240657 GCA_006410875.1 Neotragus pygmaeus | reverse complement strand
TTTCGCTGGTGGGGGGGGGGCAGGGGGAGTGGCTTAGGAGATAAGATTAATATTCCATTTGCAGTCCTGGCAACACCTCCTGTTAGGAAAATAATGCTTTTTTTTGGCGAATGGAGATTGTCAGTATGTTTTCTCCATCACTCATTTAGTTTATTCTTTCTTCTTTGGGTTCTGAAATCAGATGTCTTATTTCACTCTCAGACTGCTCTCTTTTATTAAGAAGAAAAAAAAAAGTTCTCGGAGGACCACAGCTGCATTTTGGGAGGTGGGTGTAGGGAGAATAACTTCAGATTTTGTTTTTTAAAACGACTTTAACAGCAGTCTGAAGGCAGACAAACGTCTCTCTGTTCATTTTTTATTTCATAATCTTTCCCAACTAGATATTCGGAGGGCCACCGACTTATTATGGTTCTCACAATGTCGGACACTTCGCCACATAATTTGTAGGTCTGCTTAAAAATTTCTGAAAGCAAAATTCCAAGGGCAAGCGGTTGGAAAACTATGCACCGGCTCATATTTCTTGCCTTCAGAAGAAGTGATGACTGCTCATTACTAGCTCAGGCGCCTCCAGTCCTGCCCACCTACACACGCCCCACACGGGCCCCACCTCCTCTGCCCCAGCCTCTGAGCTGAGCAGGGGCTGCACTGAAATGAGCTCGGCAGGCGGGGCTGGAAACAAGGACCGCCCGCCACACACGGCTCCCCGAGTCTGCAGAGAATGGGAAGCTTGAAAAGCATAGGGGAGACCCACTTTCCTCTTCAGGGAGCCAGCGGAGGGAGACATAACATTGGTTTAAACCACAGTGATCAGAGTAGCCTGCGTTCACTGAGATAACACTCGGGGCTGAAAGAGGTGTTGGAAATCCAGAGTCTGCTCTGCAGGACACTCCTCCTCTGTCCGTCTGTCTGTGGGACTACAGCCAGCTCCGAGCCTGGCTCAGGGCAGGGGTAGGGGGTGCGGGGTGCAGGGCTTCACCCCTCTGTGTCTCTGTCCCCAGCTGTACCGGCCTCCAGCTCACAGGTGGCTATGAAGATACACACAAGGGCTCAGAGGGCTTGCTTCGCTCCCCTTCAGGCTGTCCAGCTAGTCAGTGGCAAAGCCTGTCCCGGACCTCGGATTTGTGTTTCTGCTGTAAGGTGCTGCCTGAGACACTACATGAGTGGATCTCACATGACTATTCCGAGGCCTCAGGAGGTCTCAGGTCTGGAGAACTGGAGCATCACTAGCCACGAAGACAATGGAACCGCCTGCAACTGCCATCATCCACAGGATGCAGGGACCGCAGCACCCTGGCCGGCTCGCTCCCGCACCGGGTCCCCCGACAACCCGTGAGCGGCATCACGTGCTTCAGGAACACTCTTGCCGCTGTGGACGGTCAGCCAAGCTTCAGAGGCTCCCACTCTGGCAGACTGTGGGGCTCCCGTTTCGCTCAGAGTTGGGTAGGAAATGATTCAGGACTGAGGTCCCTGCTTAGCTGAGGCAAAAGTTCATGCAAGGAGCTCAGTCTTCCGCGGAACGGATGGAAAACTTTAGAAACCAGATGGTCACCTGGCCAAAGGGACGCTTGGAATGGAAGTGAGAGGGTCTGACTCTGGACCCTGAGGCAGAGAAAAGATTTTCCTCACCAACTACAGAACTGAATGAATGAAGGAAGGAAGAGGGGAAAAGGCAGGTTCACTTATTGCTTCATTAATTAAACTTGTTCTGAGACTTGGCTCTGCCTGGAGGTTAAGCAGAGGTATCAATGGGCTTGCCCAAGGCCATGCAGTTCCTCGGACACTCTGAGGGAAGCTGGGCTTGCAGGGGGCAGTGTATATGACAAAAGCTATTCAGCTGGCTTTAAGGAGTCTCTAAACACCTTTCCTCACCTCATGAGAAGAGCTGACTCATTGGAAAAGACTGATGCTGGGAGGGATCGGGGGCAGGAGGAGAAGGGGACAACAGAGGATGAGATGGCTGGACGGCATCACTGACTAGATGGACGTGAGTCTGAGTGAACTCCGGGAGTTGGTGATGGACAGGGAGGCCTGGCGTGCTGCGATTCATGGGGTCGCAAAGAGTCGGACACGACTGAACGACTGAACTGAACTGAACCTACCCAGGCTTCGAGGGCCAGATCTGCCAAGAAGCCATCCCCCAGCTCCCAGGATGCCTCCTCTATCTCTAAACTCCTAATGAGATCATAGTCTGGCTTCCCTAGTCTCTGCCACTTATGGCCTTGTGCATTCCTCTTGCACACCCTTAAAAGCACCTACTTTATTCAGAGCCTTTTCTAAATCTCCCCCAGGGGTCTGTGGTGGGGCTGGGCACTCATTCATGCCTGAAGTGAGCCCCAGCGAGAGATGTGTATAAGAGACAGCTGTGGGGCTCCCGTTTCGCTCAGAGTTGGGTAGGAAATGATTCAGGACTGAGGTCCCTGCTTAGCTGAGGCAAAAGTTCATGCAAGGAGCTCAGTCTTCCGCGGAACGGATGGAAAACTTTAGAAACCAGATGGTCACCTGGCCAAAGGGACGCTTGGAATGGAAGTGAGAGGGTCTGACTCTGGACCCTGAGGCAGAGAAAAGATTTTCCTCACCAACTACAGAACTGAATGAATGAAGGAAGGAAGAGGGGAAAAGGCAGGTTCACTTATTGCTTCATTAATTAAACTTGTTCTGAGACTTGGCTCTGCCTGGAGGTTAAGCAGAGGTATCAATGGGCTTGCCCAAGGCCATGCAGTTCCTCGGACACTCTGAGGGAAGCTGGGCTTGCAGGGGGCAGTGTATATGACAAAAGCTATTCAGCTGGCTTTAAGGAGTCTCTAAACACCTTTCCTCACCTCATGAGAAGAGCTGACTCATTGGAAAAGACTGATGCTGGGAGGGATCGGGGGCAGGAGGAGAAGGGGACAACAGAGGATGAGATGGCTGGACGGCATCACTGACTAGATGGACGTGAGTCTGAGTGAACTCCGGGAGTTGGTGATGGACAGGGAGGCCTGGCGTGCTGCGATTCATGGGGTCGCAAAGAGTCGGACACGACTGAACGACTGAACTGAACTGAACCTACCCAGGCTTCGAGGGCCAGATCTGCCAAGAAGCCATCCCCCAGCTCCCAGGATGCCTCCTCTATCTCTAAACTCCTAATGAGATCATAGTCTGGCTTCCCTAGTCTCTGCCACTTATGGCCTTGTGCATTCCTCTTGCACACCCTTAAAAGCACCTACTTTATTCAGAGCCTTTTCTAAATCTCCCCCAGGGGTCTGTGGTGGGGCTGGGCACTCATTCATGCCTGAAGTGAGCCCCAGCGAGCCAGGTCCTGGGGACACAGCAATGATTCTGATATAGGGCTGTGTCCTTACAGAGCTTAGGATCCATGCAGAGAGATAGACACCACTCCATTAATTACAGAAACAGATATCTGGCTATAACCAGGCACAAGAGTCATGGAGGAAGGGAGGCAGAGAATAGCACAGAGGTCTGTTCTAGTCTGATCCTGGACACAGGACTGGACCCACGATCTGTGGGACCCTGTGCAGAAACAGAAATGTGGGCCTCTTGTTCAAAAACTGTCCTGGCAGCTACAGCAGAGCATTAACCCCAGCACAGCCCTTGGGAGCGCGAGTCGCAGCGTGAGACCACAGACTGCACACCCGAGAAGCCAGCCCTGCCAGGAGGGCTGCCCCAAGGAACGGGACTGGAGCCGAAATCACAAGGATGCGGAACGACAGTAATGAAAACACGCTAACACGTATGGAGCACTAACCACGGGCCAGCACAGCTTTCATTTACCCCAGGAGGGCAGGACCGCTGTTCACTCCGCTTTACAGAGACATCAGTGAGGCTTTGAAAGGTGAGTACTTGCAAGCAGCAGCACTTGGTTTGAACCCAGGTAGTCTGGCCCGAGAATGAGTGCCCTCAACCACCACGCTCTCTTGCCTCAAGGTTTTGCTGCCTGTTCCAGGGTTCTGAGGTTTCCCAGGTGGCACAGTGGTAAAGAATCTGCCCGCCAATGCAGGAGACGCAGGAGACTTGGGTTTGACCCCGAGGTCGGGAAGATCCCCTGGAGGCAATCCTCTCCAGTATTCTTGCCTGGAGAATCCCACAAACAGAGGAGTTCCGTGGGTTACAGTCTATAGGGTCACTGAGCAACTGAGCATGCACGCACGCACCTGAGTTCTGAGGGCGCGGGGCAGCCTGCACACCACCACTGAGCAAGGAACCCAAATCTGGAGAACCCCAGGCCACGGCCAAGGCCAGTGGGGGAGGGGTCATGGGCTTGGCACGCGCCACACTCGAGGTGCAGAACAGAGGCTGGGCCGGAGGCCACTGGGGACTGAGAGGCTGAGAGGCCTGGGAGAGGAGAAAGCCCGGGCGGGCTCTGGGCCGGGTGCTCTGGGTCGAGGTTTGGAAATCCGGCCTTCCAGCCTTGGCTCCAGTGCGTCTGGGGAAAACCACAGAAGCCACACGTGGCCCTCGGGTTTCCATCTGCGCTGGGAACAGTCCTTTCCCCACCACAGTCTGCTAGTTCCTGCGGCGAGGGCCCATGGGACACGGCTGGGGGAGCTGCAGTTTTCAGGTGGCCCACTGGCTTCAGCCCTGCTCTCGGGGTGGGGAAGACCTGTGGGCTCCTTCCACCCACCTCTATCCTAGGGCAGCACAGACGGTCATGGGGAAACCACTTTCTCTGGGCTATTAGACGGGTCTCTGAGTCTCACTCCACAGTCAGGGCATTTATGAGGGCCTCCTCTCCAACAGCCCTGGAAATCCAGGGCTCACAGCACCAATCAGCTGGGCAGCTTGGGCAAAGCACCCACCTCCCCATGTCTCAGCATCCCTGCCTGCAGAATGGGAACACCAGATCCTCACTCAAGGCATTTCCTTAGGTGGCTTCCCATCTTCTCCGCATTCTTGCCAAGAAGATAAGGCCAACTGACATTACAAAACAATCAAACCCGGGAGAGCCTTTGGGGAACAAAGGCACATTATAAATATGAGGTATTATTTTGGTTCCAGGGTGAATCAGGCATTCCAAGAATCTTTGGCCTCATACGGTCTGAGGCAGCGTGATGTCATGGGAAGAACACGCGGCTGCCCTAGCGGACTGTTTCCAGGGAAAGGCCCTCGCCCTTCCGCCTCACCCAGCCAAGCCCTGCAGTCTCCTATCTGGCCCGGGGACCCTCAGTGCAGCCTACTGGCGAGGCCAGGCATCCCCGAGCTAGATGCCCATGCTGGACGCACTCTGGGTATGGTGGACAGCAGCCACAGATACACATAAATCCCAGCTGGGATCCTCCATTTTCCAGCTAAGCTGAAACTGTGGCTAAACCGACCAAGTCATGCTGGTCAACATCAGGAAGCACAATGTGGCCATGCCATCCTTCTGGAGTCTGCCCACTCCCACCCACTTTTTCTAAAGAACCAAGGAAGCCTGGTTATGGGTATGAATTTGCCGCATCTGTGTGGCCTTCATCCATAGCCCCTCACTGCCTGGAATACAGAAAATGCCCAATACAACCCCCAGGGTATTTACCAAGAGGCAACACACTGTCGTAGTTCAAAGTCTGGACTCTGGAGACAGACACCCAGAGTTCAGATCCAGGCTCTGAGTTGTGAGCTGTGCAATGTTGGGCAAGTTCCTTAACCTCTCTGGGCCTTGGCTTTTTCACCTGTAAAATGCAGACAGAGGACCCATTTCATAGGGGTTCCTGTGAGTTTTAAAGGAGTTGATGTACACGTTATATTAATGTTGTTTCTAATAATGTTACAAAGTGGGCTTTCCAAGCAATGTAGTATTGAATCCATCAGATGGCTGGAGGAAGTAATGAGCACTGGTGTGCCCATAATACAGGTGGGAAAAGTGAGGCTGTGGGGCAATGGGCTTTTTCGAGTGTTAACAATCAAGGAAGAAACACTAGATGTCCAGCTTCTAGTTTTGCTTTTATTCTGGTTTCTAAAGGCTGTATATTGGACATAATCTCCCACCGTGAAAGTTCTCATCACCAAATACCACCATCATCCCGAGGGAAGTGCTGCCCAAGGCTTATTGGGCTATCTCTGGTGACTTCTTGGACTCCCAGCCTAAATAAAGCCTGGCTATCGAGTCCACCACAGCTGGCCAGCGGGTGGCCAACTGGTTAGCTCACTTACTCCATGGGCTGATTGACTTTAGAAGCCCAATCAAACTAGCCCTTTTCACCATCTGTCTTAATCTCACCATCTTCAGGTAGTGGAGCAGCCTCAAACTGGCTTTCGAAGACAAGATGAGGAGGAAGGATCAGGAGAAAGTCCCGTAAGAGTTGTTTAAATACCAAGTGTCGCCAACTGCTGAGTCCTTCTGAACTATGGAGGAGGAAGGCCAGAGACACAGTCCGAGATGACCTCAGCAGGTCCTCAGGAGAACTGCCCCACGGGGGAGGGGACTGCCTGGAAATGTGGTGAGGTCCCCGTCACTGGAGGTGTCCAAATGTGGGCCGACCGTTAGCTCTGGACACCTCCTATCCCTAACCTGCCCATTCTGCAATCAGTACCTCCTCCATGAAGCCCTACTGGGTTAAGCAGGAGTCCCTACCTGGAGATGCAGCTGGAGACAGTGATAACATGGAAGATGGGACACCTGGGTTCACATCCTGGTTTTGCTCCTGTCTAGCTGGGTGGTCTTGGATACACTGTCTGGCCTTTCTGCCCCTCAGCTGTTTTCTTAATCAAATGGATCTCACAACTGGAAAATAGGTGGGGAGGAGCTGAAAGAGATAACCCCAGGGCTTGGTGATGAAACCTTGCCCGCTCACTCCCCCGTCTGGGGCCAGCCCTGGGGAGCCAGGCGAAGGAATGATGGCTGCGTGGGGGGAAGTGGAGGACCCCCGGGTGCTCCCTGAGCTGGTCTGGCTTTGTGGGCAGAGGAGCACCGCTGTGCTTCCAGCTACCAGCCCCCCTGCTCGCTCTCAGCCACCCTCCTCGGACAGCCTCCTCCTTCGCAACTTCATTACTAACAGGTCTGCTCTGTCCCTGAAGGAAATGTGGAAAGCAGTTAGCTGGAGTAGGGCGTCCCCCGGGGTCACATTTCTCAGCCGGGGCTGGTGGGACTGACAGGTCCGAGGCGAGACGTCCTGGCAGAGGGAGAAACACTCAGAAGCTTCACCCACCTCACGGAGCCTGCTCGGGACACCAGGCTGGATTCTTGGGCTAGAATCTCCTCAAACGCAAGGACAGTGCTGCTGGCTTTCTCATTAAACACCCATCAGCCAGGATTCGGTGTATAAATACCTTCAGGGCCATTCAGACAGGTGACCAGGACCTCCTCTCCCCAGCTCCCGAACGCAGGGTCCCGAAGCTCAGAGCAGCGCGTTTACAATCAACCAGGGATTCTCCCTGACAGCAGAAAGACAGCTAGCAAATTTAGAAGGAAGGATAGAATTAGAAAATCATCTGGCCGTCACCATAATAGCAATTCTTAAGCAAGAATCATGAGTGGAGGCTAGTGGGTGAAAGTCAGAGGAAAACAGAATATTGGCTTCATCTCAAAGGACCTCCCCACAAGCTATTTCTTAATTACAAAGGGAAAACTCATAATTTTACAGTGGAGAAACTTGGCAGACATGGCCATAACCGAGGAAGCAAAGTCAACATCACCAGTCCTGGGGTGAAGGAACAGCACCAGTGTTCTGATAGGAAGCACGAGGGGAACGCAGCGTCCCCCAGGCGCGGAGAACCCGAGGCGTGGGGAGGTATCAGAAACCCAAACAAGGGACCGTCGACAAAAACAACGAGTCGTTCTTAAAAAAACAAAGTCAATGTCACGGAATACAAAGACTTGTGAACTGTCCCCAGATTAAAAGAACCTAAAGAGACAGGATAGTTGCACGTAACTCCTGCTCTAGGACCACTGGAGAAAGATGAGTAAGGACTGTGGAGAAGATAATTATATTGCATCGGCGTTAGTTTTCTGATTTCGACCATTGTCCTATGGCAATGAAAGAAAAATACCTTTTTAAAGAAACACACTGTGAAGTATTTAGCGGTAAAAAGGCATTCCTGCGGCAAGTCCTTCTCACTCAAGTCAGAAAAAAAATGTATGAGAGGGAGAACGATAAAGCAAAGGAGATAAACTGTTAATAGCTGAGGAAGCCGGGTGAAGAATATGCAAGGATTCTTTACACAATTCCCACAGCTTTTCTGCGAGTTTGAGATTTTGTTGAAAGCAGAAGCTTTGATAGATGAACAGGATCTGGTTAGAAGGGAAGAAGTGGAAAGGGCATTCCAGAAGAAGCCCAGACTTCACAAAGGGTGGCTGGCCATTTTTCTTAAGTCAATTTATCCCAGGCAAACTAAATAATATACAATAAAATTAATTTCGGTCAGTCCGTTGAGGGTCCGGCTTCATCTCGCAGCAGGTAAAACTGCAGAGACTCCTCATTTTGTAGGTAGGGGTGGCCCCAACGAAGGTGCACACACAGCTCACTGTGCAATCGTGTCCTCAAGACTGAGAAGATTCCTTAACGGAGCCCGAGCAGCTGGGCATCGTCTGAAGGGCGGTGGTCGCCAAACTCCGACATCCCCAGGACAGAAGCCCAGGCGGACCCCTCGCACCATCATAAGCAAGCCAACCTGCCCTTATGGGCAACACCTAGAGCTGCTCTCCTCGCAGGACTGTTTCCCAGGGTGGGCCTCTACAGCACCACCAGGAGACCTCATCCCGCAGTGAGTGGGAAAATGCACACATTTCCATACTTAGTTTTACACCTGTGGAAACTGAAGCAGTTTAGTGTGCTGGTTGCAGACTTAATCCACTGTTTTAGACTTGAGAACTCCTCTCATCACCTTGCAGACACCCTCAGGAATTAACACAATATTTTGTTATTTCCGGTGGTACATGACAAAATGCTATTTTATGTAAAACATAGCATTCAGATTAATATGGGGAATGAATCCCGAAAGTTCATATTCCATATGATCTTTAATAACATCTCCGATCAAATGCAGTAGTTAACTTTCCCCCACTTACCGGGCGATGCCTTCTCCTTCATTTATTGTAAGTAAGTTACAAAAGCAAAAGCATAATTTTCTACAAGGAAATTTCAAAATGACATATCGCCATGTCCCTGCAGCTTTGGCATCACATACACGCTCACATGGAGGCTGACGACCGACTAAATAAGGCAGAGAAAGACACAACAAAGCAAAAGCTGATTTCGCGGCCCACTGTTTGGAATTCTTAAATTGTATGTTTGTTTAACAAAAATCAACTGGTTTGTTTTTGTACTTTTCTTGCTTTGTTTCCAAATGACGAGACGTGAGAATTTTCAGGAAGGGCTTGCAATCACTTTGTCCAAATAGCAGGGCGTGAGCAGGGAGGGGCTTGAGTCTGGTGAGCGGAGTGGGATGGCGGCCAGGCTCGGGGTCTTCGGGCCTCTGTCCAGACGCGCAGGGCTCCCAGACCCAGGCGGAGACAAGCGTGCGGAGTCGTGACCACGTGCCTGCTCCTCAGGAACCAGCCTTTTAATATCACTGTTCTTTAATGCTTCCTGCCTTTAACCAACTGTCCATTATGGGTAAAAATTAAATATTTGACTAAGAATAAAAATCTTTTCAAACTGTGTAATGCTCAAAACCACCAAAGTGGCTCTCCAGGCTGCTGAGGGAACTGGCCAAGGGGCTGGGTCTTGGGTGGGCCCCCTGTGTTAGGCTGGGGCTCAGTCCACACCCACGGGCAGGGTCTCACACTGAGCTTCCGAAGGTTGATGGCAGGGCCCTGGAATGGGGGTGAGAGCCCAGCTCTGGGGCCAACCAGGCCTGGGCCCAGTCAGGGGCCTGTCACCTCCTTGCTGTGTGCGTTGGGCAAGGCTCTTCTTAGTTTCTGCCTCAGTTTCCCATTTGCTAAATGGGGAAATGGTCATGAACTGGGTGTTGCCTGTGGTTCTGGGGGTTAAATGAGCAGAAATTGGCCCAGGCCTGACAAACCAAGGGCTCAGCAGGGAGCTCCCACGTCCACTGAGCTCTACTCAGAAACAGCAGCCGTGACCAGTCAGGACTCTGGGCACAGTGCTCTCGCCCCATCTGTGAGCCCGGGAGACACTTCCTCTGGCATTCCCAGGTTCCTTGCAAACCTGGCCTCCTCCACACAATCTCAGGTTTGCACCTTGTGTGCGGCATGTTCAGAAGGGCTGGGATTCTCCGGCTGGCCCCTGGGAGGCATCTTCAAGACCTGAAAATCTGCTGGAGGCCTGAGTGCGGAGCTCTCCCCTGCGTCGTCTTTCCCATCCCTCCGCCACCGTGCCCTGGAACTGCCCCTCCCCGCCTCTGCCTCCAAATATCCTCTTAGATGTTGGCCCTCAAGCCCACTCCTCGAGGAGATGCCCTGGTCTCCCAGGCTGCGGTGAGTGCTCTCTGTCCCTGGAATCTTGCCCGGAGCCGATGGTAAGCTCAGTGCGTTTGCGGCCTCCGTCCACAGCTCACTCCTGTGGGCAGACAGCCCTGCCAGCCTCACTCCAGGAGGTGGCAGACTCCACGAGACACGGACGGCTAGGTTTTTACTGTGGGGCTGTGGGGAAGTGGTTTCTGACATGGGCGGGGAGAGCAGGGCAGCTCTGGAGGACTCTCGTGGAGCCGTGGTCCCAGCGGCCTTTGGCTCTCTGTACCCTTCCTGGGCCAAGCATGGCTCTGCGGGCAGGTGAGCGGAAGGTGGGGTGGTGGATGGACAGGGTGTCTCAGCACCGCTCGGCAAGCTCACTCCTTTCAGGCACGAAATCTGGTCAGGAGGGGAAGTGATGTGGCCAATGGTGAAGAGAGCAAAGCTACAGGAGTGGGGCAGGGCTTGGGGAGGCAGGGGGCATTCACACTCTCCCTCCACGGGGCAGGGCTTGGGGAGGCAGGGGGCATTCACACTCTCCCTCCAGTGATTAATGGACTAATTCCTGGGCTGTGGCAGGGAGCTCTGTGGTGAGGAGGCACTCCAGAGAGCTGGCGGCAACATAACAAAGTTGCTGAAAGGACCCAAGAAGAAACAAGTGAAGTTACCTAGCCCAGCGCTGCATCCTTGCATCATCTACTCAGTAAACACCCACAGAGTGCTACTATATGCAGGCACTACTGTGGGCATTGGGGGTACGGCTGGGAGCAACTGATCCAAAAGCCCTTGTGGATCCTCTATCTAATAAGGAGATACAGATAATAAACAATAAATGCATCACACAGAATATCAGAGGGCATTCAGTTTTACGGAGACTGTGAAGCCAGGAAAGGGACTGGGAGAGTGGCTGTGTGGTGGGATACCTGTGGGAGAGGCTGCATTTTTATCTAAAATTTTTTTAAAAATTGAAGCACAGGACTTTGCTGGTGGTACAGTGGATAGGAATCTGCCTGATGATACAGAGGACACAGGTTTGATCCCTGGTCTGGGAAGATTCCACAAGCTATGGAGCAACTAAGCCAGTGTGTCACAGCTACTGAGCCCACGCGGTGCAACTGCTGAAGCCCTGGTGCCTAGACCCCGTGCTGCCCAACAAGAGAAGCCACCGCAGTGAGGAGCCTGTGCGCTGGAAGGAAAAGCAGCCCCCACTCACCACACCTAGAGAAAGCCCAAGCGTGGCAACGGAGACCCGGCGCAACAAAAATCAACATATAAATCGGAGTACAACTGACGTTCGAACGGATGCTTTCAAACCGTGGTCCTGGAGAAGACTCTTGAGAGTCCCTTGGACCGCAAGGAAATCAAACTAGTCTAGTCTTAAAGGAAATCAACCCAGAATATTCATTGGAAAGACTGATGCTGAAGCTGAAGCTCCAATATTTTGGCCACTTGATGCAAAGAGCCGACTCACTGGCAAAAACCCTGATGCTAGGAAAGATTGAGGACAAGAGGAGAAGGGGGTGACAGAGGATGAGATGGTTGGATGGCATCACTAACTCAATGGACGTGAGTTTGAGCAAACTCTGGGAGATAGGGAAGGGCAGGGAAGCCTGGTATGCTGCAGGTCATGGGGTCGCAAAGAGTCAAATATGACTGAGCAACTGAACAACAACAATAATCGACTTACACCCTTATATTAATTTCAGGTATACAACATAGTGACTCGATATACATTATGAAATGATCACCATGATAGGTCTAGTTACATCTGTCAACACACAAAGTTATTCCAATATTATTGATGATACTCCCTATGCTGTACATGGCATCCCTGTGACTTACAATATAGCTGGAAGTTTGTACTTCTTACTGTCCCTCACCTGTGAGTATTTGTATTTTTAGAAAGAACTGTTAGGACTGATCTCACTTTGATGGTGCAAATTCTTGAGAAAGGAGCTGTGCAATATCTGAACACAGGCAGAGCAGTCCAGGTAAAGGGGACAGCAAGTGCAAAGGCCCTGTGGTAGGAGCTTACTGGTGTGCTCAAGGCCCCTGAGAAGGCCAGTGCGGCTGGAGTGCAGAGACTGGGGGTGGGGTGGTGGTGGTAGATGATGAGGTCAGGGGTGATGGGAACCAGATTACCTGGGGCCTTGTAGACCATGGAAGGGATTTTGGTCCTTCAGTTCAGTTCAGTCGCTCAGTCGTGACCGACTCTTTGCAACCCCATGAATTGCAGCATGCCAGGCCCCCCGTCCATCACCAACTCCCAGAGTTCACCCAAACTCATGTCCATCGAGACGGTGATACCATCCAGCCATCTCATCCTCTGTCATCCCCTTCTCCGCTTGCCCCCAATCCCTCCCAGCATCAAAGTCTTTTCCAATGAGTCAACTCTTCGCGTGAGGTGGCCCTTTAAAGTATTGGAGTTTCAGCTTTAGCATCATTCCTTCCTAAGAACACCCAGGACTGATCTCCTTTAGAATGGACTGGTTGGATCTCCTTGCAGTCCAAGGGACTCTCAAGAGTCTTCTCCAACACCACAGTTCAAAAGCATCAATTCTTTGGCGTTCAGCTTTCTTCACAGTCCAACTCTCACATCCATACATGACAACTGGAAAAACCATAGCTTTGACTAGACGGACCTTTGTTGGCAACGTAATGTCTCTGCTTTTGAATATGCTATCTAGGCTGGTCATAACTTTCCTTCCAAGGAATAAGCGTCTTTTAATTTCATGGCCGCAGTCATCATCTGCAGTGATTCTGGGGCCCCCCAAAATAAAGTCTGACACTGTTTCCACTGTTCCCCATCTATTTCTCTGTGAAATGGGACTTCCCAGGTGGCGCTAGTGGTAAAGAACCCACCTGCCAATGCAGGAGACATAAGAGACCCTGGGTTGGGAAGATCCCCTGGAGGAGGGAATGGCGACCCACTCCAGTAATCTTGCCTGGAGAATCACTATGGACAGAGGAGCCTGGTGGGTTACAGTCCATGGAGTCACAAAGAGTCGGACACGACTGAATCGACTTAGCACAGTGCACATAACAATAGTTGTTGGGTTTTTTTCTCTTTCTACCTAATCTGAGAATGTTTTTTAATATAGGTGATTTTAATCCAGTTTTATTTTCTGATTACTGATATGGACTTCTTTTTATTACCTTTTTTCCCACATGTATGTGTGTGTGTTTTAATATGTAAATTTTTATTTGCTTTTCTTTTTTTGCATCTTGGCACACACACATGCGCACATTGATTCTATGGTTTATCCATCCATTCAGTTTCTTTAATATAAGTAAATGTGAATATACATTTATATCTGCCTTCCAGGGAGAAAAGTAACATAGTACATGTACTTTTTTCACTTTGCTTTTTTCAATTAAAGTCATCTATTTCTCTCTGCTTTTCACTTTTAGGGCTTTATTTATTTATTTACTATTTTTAGGTATTTACTTTAAAAATCATCTATACCAAGGTGGCGCAATTCTGCTTTCTAGTAAGCATCACTACTCTGGATAAGGGGCAAATATTCCTTAGAATCCCATGTATGTGCAGCAGCTTATGAGGATGAGTTATTCTAGGGTTTCCTCCTGTTCTGAACTTCTAGAACCCTCTGGTTCTTGGTGACAGCAGGGCGGGGGCTTCCAAATGCTGGAAGCATCAGGCTGGGCATTGGAGAGCAAACGTACAGCTCAGCCCTGCCCGTGTTGAGTGTTTGACCTTAGGGAGTCCCCGTCTTGCTGCAAAATGAGGACCCTAGAGAAGAGGATCTCTATGGGCTTTACAGGTTGATAGCAGGACCAGGGGAAGGAGGCTGAGCCAAACCTGTTACTGGCACATCATGCAAGCAAACAACTCCTTCTTAGGAGAAGATGATAAAACTGTTTCATTATGCAACAGCCTCAGTGCCCATCACCGGCTTCTCTGCAGAGGCAAAGCACCGTGGGAGACGTGGAGCCACTCAGTGGTCCTGGGGACGGAGCTGTGAGCAGGAGGTGGGCGTGTGCATGCAAACAGGGGGCCAGCAGGGAGCAGCCAGGGAAGCAGGGACAGTTCTAAGGAGGACACAGACGTCAGCAGGACGGAGCAGCAGCAGGTGACCAGGCAATGATCAGGATGACAGAGGGCCGACTGCTCCCTCGGGGATAGGAGGCTGAGCCTGTCCCAACAGGAGACTACTGCACCACCGCCACCCCCGCCTGGACCAAGATTACTTTCCCCAGGAGGGCCTCCTAGAGCCCGGGGGTGGAGGTGGGGGCCGGGTAACTGGCCACGATGGAACAGATCGGAGAGCTCCCAGTGGATGGACTTTCCAACTGCTTTTATTCTCTCTTCTATGGAGAAAATTTCAAACCTGGAGAAACCCATTCTATATGTTTTTCCTTCTTTCCCCAAACCCTCAAACACAACTCACACAAGTAAAGGCAAGGGGCCAGGAAATAAATATGCCAAGAAGGAAAAAAAAGCCACTGGAAGAACAAGAAAGAGCAAAACTCTGGGCCATCCCCAAGAGCAGCCTGGGTGGAGCGTTCCACTAAACCACGATCACGTATTCCAGCCCCAAGTCCTCCGCCAAGCTTCCGTCCGCAGCCCGGACTTCCGTTAGGTGCAGCTGGAGGCAGATGGGGGCCCAGACTCCGAGGACCCTGTGGGATGGTCTGAGTCAAGCCCTGCGCGGACCCGGAGCAGGAGGATGAGCAGTTTCAGAGCTGGGGGGAGGCACAGGCACCCACCCAACCCCTCTGCAACACCTTCCCCGCCCCCTGCCACCCCCGGTCCCTGCACTCCGCACCTTTTTAATCCCAGAGGCGCGATACATCATCACCCAGCTCACTGCCTACGGCCCCCGCGGGGCTGCGCGGGAAGAAATGTGGGGGAGGACTCCGCTTTCTGCACTGACTGGGGCCTGACTCAGTGTATCTTGGGAGAAAGAAGAGGAGGTCTGAACACTCCCACCCAGGGGCGGCTCGGTAATTGCGGGTTTTCACCAGCACTCCAGGAAGGAACAGTTGCTGCTAAGGAGAAGCTGGGGCAAAGGCTTCCTGGAAACCCTTCCCAGGAATGAGGCCATCCCAGCTACCAGACCACCCGGGCGGGCCCTGCTCGACTCCTCTGCTTCTCCGAAAGGCGGAATCAAGACCAGACCAGCCCTCCCCCCAGGGCCATCCATCCTCCCCTCCCCAAGGCGGGGAGTTTGCTATCTCTGCCTGGTCCACCAGCCCAAGTCCAGAAAGGACAGCAGGTGCAAAGGATGCCTTGCCCCCGGCCTAAGGGCCCTTGGGATGGAGGATGTTGTAAATCCTGATCACCACCTGTCCTGATGTGGGGAACCGCATCACCCACAAGCGTTCCACAGACTCCAGCCTAAAAGGATGAGAAGTGGGCTCTGGACTCAAAACAAAAGTCCGAGGCTGCCTCAGAGATACAGATCCTGTTCACGGAGCTTGCCCTCACATCTCACCTTCGCTTCAGCTTCCAAGCTCATCTCCTTCTCTCTGACACCCACTTTCCTCCCCTCGCCACCCTCCACAAGTCAGGGGCCTCCCCACCCCAAGCCTTGGCACAGCAGCCCCTCCAGGGACGCCCTCTCCCGTCCCGGACGTCATCGAGAGAGGTGCCGGGAGCTTGTGTGCCGGGCCCCAGCTCTTGGCTGGTTTCTCACGCCTTCATAGAGGGTCCTCCTCACAGGCCTCTCTCCCCGGCCTCCTGGCGGTCTCCTCCGCAGTCAGGCCGGCCTGTGCGTCATCCCTGATGCCACCTCAGGACCTCTGCCTCGGCTCGGTCACTGACCAGGAAGGCGCAGGCCCCTGCCCTCTGTCTGGCCCGTGCAGGACACAGACCACCCTCCACCTCCTCCTGGAAGCCTTCTTGGTTACTCTAAACCCCAGAAATCTTTCTTTTCTCTGAAGGCCTGTGGTCCTGGGGCCTGTGGTCTGGTACTGTATTATTACACACAGGCATATACACATATGGGAACATACATGTGCGTATGTTCACTCATTTCAGTTGAGTCTTACTCTTTGTGACTGCAGCCTGTCTGTGCCAGGCCATGGGATTTTCCAGGCAAGAATACTGGAGGGGTTGCTATGCCATCCTCCAGGGGATCTTCCCAACCCAGGGATCAAATCCAGGTCTCCTACATTGGCAGGCAGATTCTTTACCCACTGAGCCACCCAGGAAGCCTTGAAAGACGTGTATACACATACAAAACATATAACACACACGACATAGACACACGACACGTTAATCCAGTGTGAACTGCTCAGTAACCTCTCTCCAACTAGACTATGAGCTCCTAGAAGGCCTAGCACAGACAGAGGCCTTCGAGAAGCCCTCAGGAGACCCTCCCTTCCTGACCAAAGCCCCGTGCCCGCCTCACTCCCCTATCTGTGCCAGGGCTGGGGGCTCTCGCCACGAGGGCTACCATGAGGCAGAAGAGGCCAGCACTACAGAGCTTCAGCCTCTGAAGGGAAATGGCCCTCTCACCTCAGAAGGCTGCCCGGTGATAAACAGGATGCAAACAAATCCCAAGGNGCCCCGTGCCCGCCTCACTCCCCTATCTGTGCCAGGGCTGGGGGCTCTCGCCACGAGGGCTACCATGAGGCAGAAGAGGCCAGCACTACAGAGCTTCAGCCTCTGAAGGGAAATGGCCCTCTCACCTCAGAAGGCTGCCCGGTGATAAACAGGATGCAAACAAATCCCAAGGAATCCTGAGATGGGAGCGATTTTAATAGAGCTAACCTGACATCATCTCTCTGACCACAGCAATGCTTTCGGGGGGGGGGGGGGGGGGCGGCCCTGACCTATTTTTGGTGGGCAGGCACTGCTGGAAGGCACAGCATTGAAGGTCCCCCCTTGCCTGGCCACCAGAGGAGGGGGTGAGGCTTCAGCCTGGGCCCTCCCCCTACTGGGGGGGGTTCCCATCTTGGGTCTAAGCCACAGGCCACAGAAGGGCTCAGCGGACTCTGAAGAATCCAGCACCCCTCATGGCCTTGTCGAGCATTCACCCTGCCTCTGGAGATGGCCAGCTCTGTCTCCAAACACCCCCTTCACTGGACCCCAAACTGCTACCACATTCATCAGAATTAAGACGCCCGGAGGACTCTTAGGATGGAAAGGAGGGCCTTTTCTATGGAACAGCTTCCTTCTGAGACCCAGGCCTGAGAGACGTGGAGAAAGATGGGTTTGGTGGGATTTCTGGGAGACAGGTGGTGGGAAGACGGGGTTAGGGTGAGCATTCCAAGGTGGGCTAGAAAGCCTGATGGAAGCCAAACAGGGCTGGTGCAGAGGGGTCCCCTCAGGCACGGCCCAAAGGAGATAGGGGCAAGCCGTCTTCTTTCACAGTGATGCTCTTTCAGGGTGAAAAACCTTGGGCGGACAGGGAACTTTCTTCCCTCTCAACACTCCCGCAGCTCTATGGTGGGACAGGTCAGCGCAGACCCCCATGACATTCTGGGTCGAAACATTCCCCTAGAAGCACTCCATGGGAGCTGGTACACCCTCGCCCTGGCAGCAGGGCTGATGGGGACCAGAGCCCCCGCCAGGCCCTCTGTGTCCCTGGTGCTCCTTCCAGCTGCAGGATGCTCCCTGGGACTTGGGCATGGCAGTCAGTCCCCAGAGAGCCCCTCCCCTGATCCAGTGCTCAGCAGGGGAGGGGGGTTCCCCAGGAGAGCAGGAGTGGCAAAGAGCCCAGCTAGTCCCGCGTCAACCCCTTAGGCTCGGGGGGGGGCGTTTTTAAAGACTTAACGGAAATAGGAGCCCACGACTCCCCCAGAGAGGCAGGCAGGGCTGAGGCACACTCGTCAGGTGACCGGCTGGGCCTTCAAGTCCACTCCCACCTCCCCCACCCCATGCCATCCTCTCTGCCCTCCTCCCCTGTCTGTAACTCACACACCTGACAAGTCAGTCCCAGGACAGTGTCCGGGAGAATCAAGATAGTTCCTCTCCCAGGGTAGCTACGATTTGGAAGTGATCTCAGGGAACAAAAAATGTTTAATCCAATGGAAAAGTGAAAAGTGGAAGTCGCTCAGTTGTGTCCAGCTCTGTGTGACCCCATGGATTGCAGCCTGGCAGGCTCCTTTGTCCATGGAGTTCTCCAGGCCAGAATACTGGGGTGGGTAGCCTTTCCCTTCTCCAGGGGATCTGCCCGACTCAGGAATGAAACGAGGGTCTCCTGCATTGCAGGTGGATTCTTTATCAGCTGAGCTACCAAGGAAACCCAGAGGCAGGTAAGTTCAGACGACAAGGTCCTAGGGCCTCTCAAAATCCCATACATTTCATATTATGATTATTAATATGATTAACAAGTACATCCAATATTTCTAGAGAACACACCACGCCTCTACTGCAGACACAAGGCGAATAAAGCCCCCGGACCGCCGCTTGCATTAGTCGGTACCCCCCCTTTTGTCTACACTCCAGACTGGTGTGCACTCTGCTGGCTGGGCCATGTTGGCTGCAGGAGAGGCTGTGATCTGAGGATGGAGGGACAGGAGATGCAGACTGCGGTCAGTCGTTCAGCCTGGATCTGCCCCAAGCGTCCCGCGAGAGCACAGGCAGGAGGTGACGCCACCCGGCTCCACCTCCGTCTCCTCGGGGTGAGGTGCAGGCAGCCATTCCCTTCTCCTTGGTGTTCCTGTGATCATCTAGGTCAGGGATGTGAAAACTGTGGCCTATGGGCTGAGTCCAGCCCCTACCTGTTTTTGTGGATGAAGTTTTGTTGAACCACAGTCCCTCTCATTCAGTGGTTGCTTCTGCCTTGCAATGTGGAATCAGGGTGAGACCACATGGCGCTCGAAGCCCAAGTGCTTTTCTCTCTCCAGATCACCATTTATCCTGGAGTGGGTATAAGAAGCACATGTCCCCCTACTTACTAAGGTCCCCAAACCCCAAGGCAAAGAGTCTGGACATTCTGATGTCTGGAACTAGTGTCAGTTTTGCGAAGTCTTGAGCGAATCACATGGCCTTTCTTGAGTCTCACCTACATTGCTCTTATACTGGGGGGCATTTGTCTTATCTCCCCCCACCCCAAGCCTGCTGCAGAGATGCTATGAGAAAGGCTGTGTAAGATACCTTTATTTGCATTGTTAATGTTTGTAGTCTTCTCTTTCCTACCCAAGGAAGACTTCCCTGTCAGACTGAATCCTTGCCAACAGGCTGAGAGCAATCTCAAGAGAGATCTGAGCCAAAAGTACCCAGTTAAACCACCCCTGGGTTGCTGACCCTTGGAAACAGACAGACTCTAGTATTTCAATATGCTTCTAATTAAAGCCAAATCTTTTATAATCGTTGAGATTAAAGAGTTTAGGGGAAAATAAGTGTATGTGTGAGAGTGAGAGAGAAGGTGTGTGTGTGAGTGTATCTTGGAAAGTTCCCTTTTCCTGGAACTACCTGCTGTACCCCTGCACAACAGGTAGGTCCCAAAGCTGAGATAAAGTCATCCTCTGGTTTAAAAGCTTCCTCAGGGACTTTCCTGGCAGCCCAGTGGGTAAGGCTCCACGCTTCCAATGCAGAGGTTTGAATCCCGGCCCGGAAACTAAGATCCTATGTGCTGCACGGCGTGGCCAACAACAACAACCTTCCACAGGGAGGAGACTTTCTAACACATGCTCCATTGGAGAGAGGAGCCATGGGCAGGGGCGTGCAGAGGGGAGGACAAGACAAGGAAGGCATTCTTGGAAAGACCTGAGGTTGAATCAGAAAAGAGAAAACAAAAAAACCTCAACTCATTCAAAGCTACTGGTGCATTTTACTAGATCATTTAAAGCAGGAGAAAAAAAAAAAAA
>SJYV01016221.1:186044-217468 GCA_006410875.1 Neotragus pygmaeus | reverse complement strand
TATTATAGGAACTTCCTAAATCGGTCTACGTATGAATCATCTGGACCAGGGGAGGGAGCTACAGGCATGACTAACCTGGGCAGGGCACAGAGGGCAGAGGGCGGGCAACCTCGCCTGGTGGGTCTTGGCTGAAATCTCACCATTTGTTCACTTCTTTGAATGATGTTCGAGACCCTCATTCCTCAGGCCTTTTGAAGACAGTGGCCTCCAAGCTGCCTTTACTGCCCCAACACAGAGTTAATCAGGGGCTTAGTCAGGGGGTGGATGCTGGAGGTGGTGAGGGATCCAGGCGAGAGAATTCCCCAGCAGTAACTGGTTAGGGGTCCAGCCTCTGAGCCAGGCCGCTTGAGCTTGCAGCCAGGCTCAGCAACTTCCCCGCTCTCTCTTTGGGGGAGTTACTCCCCTTCTCTGTGCAAGTTACTTTCCTCATCTATAAAACGGAAATAAAACCAGTTATCTCCTTCCTAGGGTTGTTGGGAAGATTATACAGCAGATCTTCGCAAAGGGTTCAGCACGTCCCGAACACCGTGCCTGTTAAATCGCTGAGCAACTTCCGGGCAGGACTCAGGGTGAGCCAGGCTTGCCTGAATTAAGGGGCTGCAGACCCCAGTCTAGGGGTAAGATGGTCCCAGGAAGTGTTCCATCTCAGGTAGCTGGAATGCTGGGACTATGGAGGCTCAACCAGGCACGGCTGGGTGCCCAGCATACAGACCTAGACCAAATTTGGTCCCCAAAAATGTACACAGGAGCAGCAGACATGGCCCAGATTTCTGGCATTTTCTGGAGAGGGTAAGTGTGCTGGGTTAAAGATAAAAGGGGAGAGAGTTATTTGTACTGAAAGCCCCAGCTGGCCTCCAGAGTGTCTCTGTCTTTCCAGCCCACAACGAAGGAATGGAATATTCCTGGGAAGTGTTCTTTGTCATCTTTAACCCTGGACTCTCCCCAATACATTTGAAAGTTTTAGCTCCAAAAGTGTTTAAGAGAAGTGCCTTGGGCCACACAAAGATGAAAACCAAGACTCCACAACTGCTGGCCTGATCTTTCTTCCTTCCCTTCACATGGTCCAGGATGGAGGGGTCCCAGGAGCAAATGTCAGGAAGGAGGGGACTCATGCCTCAGTACTTGGAGCTGGCATGGGGCTAGGGTCTCTTGTGTACACCTCATCACACCTCATCTACCGGCATTCTTGCAGGCTACAGTGAGTGTCTTTGCGGGCAAGAAGAAGAACGAGCTTGGCGAGGGTCCTTATTGCCTCAGATCCCCTGGCTGGAGAGGGATGAACTGGTCTAGGAGCCAAGTGAGACTGACCAAGGCCCTCATACCCACCATGCCGGCTGCCCTGGGTGAAGTCTGTGCAGACTTGGCAGACGCCCGGGCACTTGGGGTGGAAGGAGTTGCCTGTGTCCCTCCATGCTAGCAAGGGAGAGACGGCTGGGGTTCACATTTGTGAGCCAGCCCCAAATGTCCAGCATTTCAAAAAAAGGGAGACTGGGACCTCTAAGGAGCTGTAATTAAACCAACCCAGGTGGCTGGTTCCTGGCGTCCATTCTACGCTCTGTCCCGGGCACTCATCTCTAGGCGGCCACTGTCCTTGTCAGCATCCCTTCTGCTCTCCAAGCCTCTGGGCACACGCCCTTGCCTCCTCTTCCTCAGCCTCCTTGCCCCCAGGTCTTCCTTTTTTGTCCTCTAGGGTGTAAGGGGTCTGGATGAATCCTAATAGCTGGGAAAAGGAACACAGGACGAACAAGGAGGAGCAGTGCTCAGCTCCCCAGCAGTGGGCCCAGAGCGAGGGAGCCGGCCTGGTACCGGGAACTCTGCCAAAACGCACGACATGGCCACGCATGGACCTGGGTCCTGGGCCCAAGGACTCGCTGGTCCTTCCCGGGGAGAAGGACCCCAGCGACTGGCTTATTCTCCTACGAAGTGTGATGCTGAGGGCAGGTTCTGAGCAGAGCACGCGCCAGGAAAGAGGGACAGGAAAGGGTGAGTCGTGAGCCAGCCCTCGGGCCCTCTTGGCAGCCTGAGAGAGACCGCCATTGTGCAAAGGATGATCATCTGGCCGTCGTGGTCTACACAAAGGCCTGGGTCTTCTCTCGGTGTAAACCAGGCCCCCGTGTCAATCAAACACAGACCTGGACATCTGGCTTCATGAAATGAGCTGCTCTTCTTTCTAAGAGAGCTTGGGGGTGGGCGTGGGGGAGGAGGAGAAGGAGCCTAAAAATAATTCCTATCTGACTCATTTTGCTTAGAATCTGACAGGGCTGCCTGCCAGGTGGGGGTTTGCCTGTCCCATTTTCTTATCTATCTTTAGCAGGGACTTAATGAGGGCAATTTCCTCGCTGCGATATAAAGACAAACTGCGGGCAATGGGAGTGTAATCCGTCTCGCTGTCCCCTGGCTCCCGATGACAGGATGACAATGATGGTCACTTCAGGGCTCGGCCGTCTGGAGGGCTTGGGGGACAGTGTCAGCCCAGGATGGGCAAATGAAGCGGTGGCGGCTCAGCCAGACCCGAGCAGGGCGACAGCATGGAGGGAGTGGCCCCCACTCCTCTGCCACCACCCCACGGATGGGATAAACTACTCAGCCTAAATCCCCATCACTCACAACACAGTCCTTTATCTTTAGCATCTCTCCACGCCTTTTTTTTTTTTTTTGGATGTGGACCATTTTAACAGTCTACTGACTCTGTGACAGCATTGCTCCTGTTTTTGATTTCCTGGCCACAAGGCAGGCGGCATCCTAGCTCACCAACCGAGCATTGAACCTGCACCCCCTGCCTTGAAAGGTGAAGTCGTAACCACTAGACCATCAGGGAAGTCCCTCTCCCACTGTTTTAAAGGGCAGGCACAGTCCACTTTCATCACTCATGGTAGTTAACGCTCTGTACAACTGGATAACTAAAGGACGCACACCAAACTAGCGGCTACTGGGCCACTGCTCCCAGGAGAAAGACAAGGTTAGGTTCCTGCGAGCCTCCGGTCACAATGTTTTTTTTCCAAGTGATCAATATGTAGCCCCGTGTTATGTGTGTTTTGGTTAAAGACACCTTATTTACTATATATTGTCGATTCACTAACATTGAGCTCACTGCCAACAGCACTATAGCTGTGGCCAGAAGAAAGCTCATCCGACAAACGTCCTTTCTTCAAAAGGTACACAACGGCCTCCCGGCTCTGAGACACGAGACAGCACCACAGCGCTAGGCTCGGGCACCATTTTAAACAGCAAATCCGCCAACCAAACAAAGCACATCCACGCGAAAGACAGAGCCCTCAGTGGGTCTCGGAAGAGACACTTGTTTACAATGGGAGAGTTGGAGCAAGAAGGCAGAGGTCTCCGGGTTCAGCCTCAGCTGGGAACACGCAGGTCAGGCGACTTGAGGGTTTTACTGCTCTGGGCTCTGGGTGTGTCCATGAATGACTGTGAAAGCGCTGTATTGAGTCAATCACAAACGAGGAACTTTTAACAAGGAGGCAAATTAGCAAATATAGAATCCACGAGCAATGAGGACCGACTGAACCTCCCAAGTGAGTGAAGCAAAGTCGCTCAGTCGTGTCCGACTCTTTGCAACCCTGTGAACTGTAGCCCACCAGGCTCCTCCGTCCATGGGATTCTCCAGGCAAGAATACTGGAGTGGGNGCAATGAGGACCGACTGAACCTCCCAAGTGAGTGAAGCAAAGTCGCTCAGTCGTGTCCGACTCTTTGCAACCCTGTGAACTGTAGCCCACCAGGCTCCTCCGTCCATGGGATTCTCCAGGCAAGAATACTGGAGTGGGTTGCCATTTTCTTCTCCAGGAGAGCTTCCCAGCCCAGGGATTGAACCTGGGTCTTCCGCATGCTAGGCAGACCCTTTACCATCTGGGCTACCTTAATGAGCCCTGTGAATGAGCTGATGGATAGATCCAGGACTCTGAACTGAATGGATTTCTGATCAGTTCCTGATGGGCAAGATCTGGGGCTCAGTCATCTTCATAGATGAAGGAGTCCACAACTGCAGGGGAGAGGTGAGGGGCTAAAGGGAAAGGTAAGTCCCAGAAAACAACTGCGACCTAGGGTTTTAAAAGCAGTGCTGGCATCCCTCAGAGTCCCTGCTGGGAGCCCAAGTGTGAAGAGGAGGAGGGTGGCGTGGGTTCCAGAAGGGAACAAGGAATCTCCCATAACCAGTGAGGGCATCACCGGGTGGGGAAGAGCCGTCAGAGTGTGTCAAGCAGTGGGCTTCACAAGCGCTAATGACATTTCTAAAATTAAACTTTTGCATTTAGAGTGAAAGGAGGAGGCAAGCATGAGGCTGCTGATGGGGAGGATGATGTAAGATTAAGGGGGTTGCTAAGAGAAAGGTTTGCCTTCTGTCAGAGAAGGATCAGGGAAGGCAGATCCAGCTAGAGCATCCTCAGTAAGATGCTGAGGGCCTCGGAGGAAATCGTGGGAGAGAGAGACAGGTACTCTGAATGTTCATCCTCTTGCCCAGGGGAGGGAGCTATATGGTCCAGAAAAAGGGAGCTCTCCATGTGAGGTCATAAAGAGCCCCTGACTACATGTCAGGAACAAAGCATTAGGGTCTGCAGCTAGACGTACAGAGTTCCAGTTTTAAAAATCAGAAAAACATAGATACCATCTCTCCCAAAGAGATTCCCAAACAGACGAGCCAGAAGAAAAGGTGTAATCATCAATAGCTAGCAGAGAGTCCCATATGAACAAGTCAGGGCCAAGCCAAATCTACGTCCTTTTTTGAAAGGGACACGAACTCTGACAGTCTGATTTCCCTGGTGGCTCAGATGGTAAAGAACCTGCCTGCAATGCTGAAGACCCATGTTCAAATCCTGGGTCAGGAAGATCCCCTGGAGAAGGGAATGGCAACCCACTCCTGTATTCTTGCCTGGAGAATTTCATGGACAGAGGAGCCTAGAGAGCTATAGTCCAAGGGGCTGCAGAGAGTCTGACACGACTGAGCAACTAACACACACACACACTGCTCTGATACACTACAAACACCAAGATTCAGGGGCGGTTTACAGAGGCTTGCCCCGTCGCTCCATCCCGGGACCTCCCTTACCCACTAAAAACTTTTAAAAAGTTGAGATATAACTCACATACCACAGAATCCCCCCTTTGGAATACATAATCCAGGATTTTTGTATCTTCCCCACGTTGCATACCCATCACCATCAATTCCAGATGCCCTGTTCATTTTTATCAGTGACCTAGATGATGTCACAGAGAGCTTGCAAAATCACATCTAATGGCTGACACGCATGCCATCCCTGGGGGAAGGAGCCTGGCCCCCAGGGAGGGTCTGGGCACGTGGTGGCAGAAGAAGGTGATGGATGAGACTAAATTGATTGTTGGAGGACCCCAGGCCATAGTCACGGTCAGTCACAGGACAGAGGCATCAANAGGAGCCGGCTCTGCAGGAGGGGGAGGCAGCACCCGGCGCTCCGCGGGCGGGGCGGGGGCTCCCAACTACAGAGGCGCGCGCAGTGCCACCGGGACCGTCCTCTTCACCCCTACAGCGGGCAGAATCAGGTGCCCCCGGAAGACCAGCTGGAGTCCCCACCTGGGTACAGACCGTATTTGGAAAACAGGGTCTTCACAAATAGGATGGAGTTAGGATGAGGTCATTCTAAAGATTAGGGTGGGCCCTAAACCCAATGACCGGTGTCCTTACAAGAAGGAACTTAGAGACCGAGACACAGGCTGTGTGA
This sequence comes from Neotragus pygmaeus, assembly GCA_006410875.1. Classification (NCBI taxonomy): domain Eukaryota; kingdom Metazoa; phylum Chordata; class Mammalia; order Artiodactyla; family Bovidae; genus Neotragus; species Neotragus pygmaeus. Next base: position 211,762 of record SJYV01016221.1, on the reverse strand, counting down.
AAATGGGGGTAATGCTTGGAGGCGGGCAGCTCTGAGCCGAAAAAGGGGCGAGGATTGTTGGCAGCTACTCGAAGCCAGGAGAGGCAAGAGACGATTCTTCCCGGAGCCTTCTGGGGCGGGGATGGGGGGCTGGCCCTGCTGACACCCTGACTCCAGACTTCTAGTATCCAGAACTGTGAGACTGCAGATATGTGTTTCTTTCAGCCACCCAGCTGATGGAACTGTGTTCCTGCAGCCCCAGGGAACGAATCCACCTGGCCCTCCTGGCCCAATCCCACACAGCCACCCAGGCAGGCGCCCACAACTCGGGCCTGCCCGACGGCCTCCTCTCTGGCGCTCTCAGCATCCCCTGGTTCTCCTCTGAGATCCTGTTTGACGTGGGAGGTCCCTGAGTCTATCCGATTCTCCCTGGTCAGCAAGCGCTACTGACCCCACGCGGTGCTATTCTGGAAATTTCATGGGCGGTTCCTGTGGTGGGATCCCAGGCTCCGTGCCAGACACTTTCAGTCTGGGTGGGGGGCAGTCTTCCAGTCCCCTATCAGACCAGCAGCTCAGTCTGCTGCCCAGGTCTCAGCCTTCACAGTGATCCTGATCTCTTTGAAATGACAGATGCAAAATTCCTACGGGACAGGCAGCATGTGACCCGGCTCTGGGACACGCTCTGGGATGGGCCCCACCTTCCAGGTTAGTCCACCTGGAGGGACCAGGAGACGGGAGGGAGGAGGGGAGACACCTTGAGTGCAGGAGACCCGAGGCTGCAAGTTCCTTTGCTCCCCGGCCACCTGGTGACGCCCTGGACCGGGGTCCCCGCTGGGCGGCTGCCAGACGAGCCCCCCAGTCCTAAACCTCAGCCCCCAGGTGACTTCAAAGGACGAGGACCCATCAGGCCCTTGGATCACGTGCACGAAGCCCTGCAAGGGTTCCGGGCTCAGGTAGGTATTAAGTAATTATCTGTTGAAGAAGAGAAGGGAAGGAAAGTGGGTGGGAGCCTCATGCTGGTCGAGCCTCTACTGAGTAAGGTCTCTGGATGGAAATACCAAGAGGAGTGGTGGCGCAAAGACAGCACCCCTCGCCACCTCTCGGGCCCCGAGGCAGGGCTACGGGACGGTGTCTCACCCAGGGATGAGATTCCGAAGTCAGCCAGGGCGGGGGCCAGGCCCCGCACACCCACTTCACCTCTGAGACGACCCGAGCACGGCTCCATCGGCAGGCCCCCGTCCCCAGCCTCCCCAGGCGCGCTCGCCCTGCCCCTGCACCTCTCTCCGCGGGCCCCGCTCACTGCTCTGCCTGCTTCCCCTGCAGTCTTGCGGGACGAGGTTTTGAAGGGCCATACAGAGCTCAGTCCCACGGCCGGAAGCTTCACCGAACTCCAGGCCCACTTTCTCCTCAAAGGAGATTTTCCTGATATTCCCATGACCTGTGACCTCTGACCACTAACCCCCTCGGACCTGGGTCTGACAGAAATCATCCAGACCTATTCTCACGGATCTGTTGTCTCTCTCACACACCGGCTCTTTGCAAAGGGGAAGTGCATAACACAAAGACAAGAGAGCTTCTTCCCGCTGTGTGAAGACCCCACCCCGACTGTGGCTGACCTGGACAGGCCTTCAGGGGGGGCTGGTGCAGCCGGGACATGCGGGGTTGACGGGCCTTCAGGGGGAGCTGCTGCAGCTGCGACATGCGGGGTTGACAGGCCTTCAGGGGGAGCTGGTGCAGCTGCGACATGCGGGGTTGGAAAGCAAGGCTGAGGATCCCGGCCTAAGCCATGAGGCAGCGGGAGGCTCCACGTGCAGCACTCTTCAAAGCCATCCCCAAGGTGACCCCAGCCAGAAACACATCCAGGGTCACAGGACCCCACTGCCAGGACATGCAGAGCGTGGTTCCTATCTACACGTTGGCTGCCTTTCCTAGCACACCGCAGTGTCCTGAGAGGTAAGCCCTGTGGCCCCAGGCCCGCCCTCTCCAGACACCTGTCCACTCGGTTATCTATCTCTCCTCGATAACCGAATCTCCATCCTGGCCTCTTGGAAACCACAGCCCCCTCCGTTTCTTCCCAAGGTTGAGTATCAGTCCCACCTGTCACTCCCGAGAATGCTTTGAAATGCCTGGAAACTAATGGCTTCCTTCTCGCCAGAAAATTTCAGATGACCCGGAGTGGAGGGTGCCATGGACAGCAACCCAGAAGAACTGGATGTTGGTTCTGCTGCACCCACTGGGTGAGCCTGGGGAGCTGGAGCCCCACGGAGGCAGGACAGACGCAGGCCAAGCCAGCTGGGCTCTGTGGGCCCTCATCTCCAGCCCAACATGGGGAGACATCCCGAAGTCAAACAGTACAAAGGAAACGGCACTTGGCAACTTCAGGGGCCATAAAAATACCAAGTACAGCTCCCCTGACAATGAGTTTGTCTCAACAGTGGAGCCTTCCTTTTGCTGGGGTCATGTTTTTTTTTCATAGCTTCTAAGAAGCTATCCTACCAAGCTCCACGTGGGCAGGATGTGTGGGTCACGTCCAAGCTGAAACAAACAGGTAATGTTTCTAAAATTCCTGGAATCTCCAGGCTGCACAGCTATTCAGAGCAGCTGACCTGTTTCAGAAAAAAAAGGTGGGGGTCGGGCGGGCTAACTCATGTCTCAGTTCGTGATCTTCTAATTTTTCTTTTAATTTATTTGTTTTAATCAGCAGAGACCCTTTTAAGAACAATACCTCAGCTGGAGTCCCAGTATGAAAACAGAGATAAAGGTCAACAAGGCAGAGGTGCCAAGACTGCCTTTGAGCGATCAACGCTCACCCCCTGCCTCTGGCCGCCCCCCATGTGCACCCTGAACTGTAAACCTCCCCTTCACCCACTCTCAAAGACTGGATGTTGGCTCCACAAGACCTGGACATTCTTCCAGAAAAGGAGTGTGACCAAAATTCTTTGGTCAGGGGTTACTGGGGTCTGTGCACGTGTGCTTGCAAAGTGCCTTCAGTCGTGTCCAACTCTGTGGGACCCCATGGACTGCAGCCCACCACGTCCCGCTGTCCATGGGGATTCTCCAGTATTCAATACTGGAGAAGGTTGCCGTGACCTCCTCCAGAGGATCTTCCCTGCCCAGGGATCAAACCCAGGGCTCTTAATGTCTCCTGCACTGGCAGGCGGGTTCTTTAGCACTGGCGCTACCTGGGAAGCCCAGTGGGGTCTACTGCACATGAATATTCTGCCTGTGGAGGTCTTTGGAGTGTGGACCCTCAGCATTCATCCAGAAGGCGGGGGTTTGAGCCTATACAGAGGTGCGGTTACAGAGGTCAGGTTGCTGCAACGTGGCCTTCCTTAGATGCCCTGAGCTAACAAAACCCATCCCTCCTTTTCCCTTCAAGTTGGGTTTCTCACTGTAACAGCTTCGTAACTTGACTAGTAAACCCCACAGAGCCTTTAGGCAACCTGGGTTCCAGCACGGCTGCCTGACTGGGATACCACTGGGCAGTTATCTCACCCAGCCCTCTGCTCTTTCTTGTGAAAAATGAGGATGAAAATATTTGCTCTTCCTACCTCCTGTGTCGTGTATCTTTAAATATATTTTGAGTTGGGATTCTGTTCCGTGTGACCAAAAGAGTCCTAAACAGTTCAGCACGATGCAACTTCAGGTGTTGTTCCAGCTGATCTTAGTATATCCATGAAGTCCAGCAAAGTAAACACGGGCGTCCCTGCCCCCTCCCGCGGCCAGCCACGCCAGGAAGGATCCCCTGCTGCTGCTAAGTCGCTTCAGTCGTGTCTGACCCTGTGTGACCCCATAGACGGCAGTCCACCAGGCTCCCCCGTCCCTGGGATTCTCCAGGCAAGAACACTGGAGTGGGTTGCCATTTCCTTCTCCAAGCATGAAAGTGAAAAGTGAAAGTCGCTTAGTCGTGTCTGACCCTTAGCGACCCCATGGACTGCAGCCCCCCAGGCTCCTCCAGCCATGGGTTTTTCCAGGCAAGAGTACTGGAGTGGGGTGCCATTGCCTTCTCCGGAAGGATCCCCTAGGCAATGCCAAATACAAACGACATGGGCTTGATAATTTCTGAGTGAACAGAAAAAATAGATGAGAACGTTGATGCCAAAGACAGGACCTCAAGCTAACAGAAAAATGGTAGGGAATTGTGTCTATGTTATGAGGTATAAAATGTAAAGGAAACAGTTACTAAAGTCCTGCTTTTTCAGTCATGACCAGTTTCCTATTTGCAACCAAGGTACTCCTGTGATGGGTGTGTGTGTGTGTGTGTGTGTGTGTGTGTACATACATGCATGCCTGCACAGGGAGGGCTGCTGGATGGTGATTATAACCCTCTCTGAGTTGAAGACCATGTGAGACCCAGTGGCTCTGGATCTCATCCAAGTGACAAGCCCAGGACCAAGAGTCTAGAAGGAATCCTAGCTGCACCCTGCCCCTGACCATGCCCCCCTCCAGGGCTCCTGCTGATGCAGGGACAGCCCCATGAGAATGGAGCTGGCAGCCAGATGCCCCCCACACCCTGGATGAGTGGTTGTTACTGGGGGTCCTGGAAGTGCCGCCAACCTGTAAGGGCAAAAGCTTTCTGCTGCTGCGGACCAGAGGCAGGAAGGTGCTCCAGAAACACACCAGGTACAAGGAACCACGGGAAAGACGCAGGGTCTGCTCTGCAGCCTCTGGGAAAGCTGCCTGGGCACCTCCGGACACATGTGGCCTGAATTCTGGTCTCTAACTGGATGGTGCGTCCATGACAGAGATAAGACCCAAACCCTGGAAAAGCCCATAAAGCTTTCCCATTCATCATTGTTGGACAGCTAGCATCTATTATATATTTCCTCCTCATTCTAGTACTAATACCAGCAACTAAAACTCAAGAGAAGACCAAGTAATACTCACGCTCTGGTCTCTGAGGACAAGCGATAGTCTTTGCCAGGGAGGAAAGCTGTGAATAGTTTTATGCCCTTGGGGAGGCTGAAAAAGCATCTTGGGAACTGAGGCAACAGTGGATTCTGGAGAAGGAGTGAGAGCTCTACAGCAGAAGATGCCCACCACGTTCGCTGAGCACACGGCGCGTCACAGACAGAGAAAACCCAGACTCCGCCTGTGTCCCGAAGAAGTCCCCGGGCCGCCGGGAGCACAGATACACAAGCAGAGTTACTACTCCAGACCCAGGGAAGACACAGGGACACCCGCGGTGCAAGGGGCTGGTGGAGGAAGGAAGGGGTGCCCAAGACTACCCTTCGAGTTACTGGAAGGCTCTGAAGTCAACAGAAGCAGAACCAGAAAGGCAAAGGCTCCAGGGGAAGCGCCAGGAGGGATATCTTGATGGCTTTGTTCTTGCCTCTCCTGAAAGTACTCTGGCATGGCTCATTCTATAAGGGGGCAGCAGTCAGAATACAGTAAGTGTGAGGACCTCGGTGGGCCATGGAAGGGGCCTTTGCCCCAAACACCTCTGCCAGAGACACTGAGATCCTGAGACGAGTTCCACTGTGCACGGAGGGCCTTCAAGGCCACCTGTGAGCGAACGGTTCATCATTCTGCATCCACAGTGCTGGGCCAAAGCTGGCTGCTCTGGGGGACGGGGCAGGAGACTGTGACAAAGGGCACCAGGAGCACCGGGGTGGCTGTCCCAGGCACTTCAAGCAACAGATTCGGGGCTGTCGGGCAGAGCTCGGACTCAATTGGTTTGGCTTTAAATACCATCACTGCCACCTACTGTGGGAGCCTGGCTAGATCCCTACCCTCCTGAGGCTTCTATTTTCCTCTTCTATGAAAAGGTAGTATTTCAGAGGACTAGCAGGAGGATAAAAGGAGATTATCCGACATATAAGGATAGGCATAAGGATAAGGATACCATCACTTCACGACAAATAGATGGGGAAACAATGGAATCAGTGAGAGACTATTTTCTTGGGCCCCAAAATCACTGCAGATGGTGACTGCAGTCATGAAATTAAAAGACGCCTGCTCCTTGGAAGAAAAGTTATGATCAACCTAGACAGCATATTAAAAAGTAGAGACATTACTTTGCCAACAAAGGTCTGTCTAGTCCAAGCTATGGTTTTTCCAGTAGTCCTATATGGATGTGAGAGTTGGACTATAAAGAAAGCTGAGCACCAAAGAATTGATGTTTTTGAACTGTGGCGTTGGAGAAGACTCTTGAGGGTCCCTTGGACTGCAAGGAGATCAAACCAGTGAATCCTAAAGGAAATCAGACCTGAATGTTCACTAGAAGGACTGATGCTGAAGCTGAAACTCCAATACTTTGGCCACCTGATGCGATTCTGGCTCTTTTGAAAAGAACCCTGATGCTGGCAAAGATTGAAGGCAGGAGGAGAAGGGGACGACAGAGGGTGAGATGGTTGGATGGCATCACTGACTCTATGGACATGAGTTTGAGTAAGCTCCAGGAGTTGGTGATGGATAGGGAAGCCTGGCGTGCTGCAGTCCATGGGGTCTCAGAGTCGGACACGAACGAGCAGCTGAACTGAACCAAAGGACAGGCAGCGCCAGCGGTTTCCCAACTGTCCTCCCATCCTCTGCACACCCCATGGCCCTCTTCCTTTTTAGGGCACAGTCTGAACTTCCAGGCTCGGGAGCACCCCACGTGCACACAGAGACCCTGCTCTGAGACTTCCTGACTTTCCATCCACGTCCCTTCAGAGCCCGCCAGGAAGCTGCAGCCCAAACCCCAAGTGATGCCATCCTAGGACGAGGTCACTCTGTGTCCACCAGCCAGCCACGTCCTGAGCTCCCTGGCTGCATTCAGAAGAGGCTGAGCCACTGGCATAAACACCCACCCCTGCCCTACAACGCAGAAAGGGGAATTCACCCGTGTAGTCACACAGCATGTCGGACACACTCTTCTTAACACTCCAGCCAGGTGTCTTAACTGATTAGGTAGCTGCTAGCAAACTTGCTTCTCTAGCCACCCTGCCAACTTTCAGGGGCTCAGGAGCCATGCTGCCTTCACTTCCACAGGCCCCACAGTGGCTTAGATATCACAGTCTTCCATGACTGCTTGTTGGATGAAAAGTTAAGACGACCGACAGCCCTGGATGGAGCAGAGCTGGGCCACCTGCTCTATCTATCACCAACAGGTGGTCGCCAATAGATAGGTGACCCATGGGCACGAAACCCACAGACTGTGGCTGTCGACCAGGCAAAAGTGCCGCAAGGAGCCAGGATGCTCCATTGCCTCACTGGTCCTCGATCTGTAACCACAAGGCCCAGTTCTCAGCAACTCCCCTGTGGTTAGTGGACATGGAAAAGGTATTGAAGACGTGCATCGCCCAATCCTTGGTTACACCGCAGGCTCTCTGAGGACCACAGTCGCTGTACCTTGGCCGGCCTGCCCTGGAATGATGGCACTGTGGGTGCTCAGGGCCCACAGATCGGCCCCACAGGCACCCAGGTTGTGACCGCTGTCTCACTGCTGCCAACTCCACATGCCAGGCCAGAGGCAGGGCCAGCCCGGCAGGAGGCTTCTCCTCGCTGAGCCTCAGTCCCCTCTCTCTAAAATGGAGAGCCTAAACCTACTTCCTTCGTGAGGAGTAAATGAGACGCTGGGAGTCAAATGAGATGAAATGCAGAGACACATCTGGCCAGTCCTGCCACACAAGCTTACTGGACTCAAGTGGGGGTGTGCCTGTGCCAGCCTAGCCCAGAGACAGCAGGGCCCGAGTGACCCTGAGGTCCTCAGAGCTGAGGCCAGACAGGCTGAGAGGGGTCAGTCCCCCCAGCGGAGGACTGCGATCTGCAGGGATCACGGACTGTGATCTGCAGGGATCACGGACTGCAGAGACCAGGAGTCCCAGTCTGCTACGGCAGGGGGATGACTGGGTGGCAGGCTCCAAGGAGGCAGACCTGGTCTCCTTAAGAGATTCAAAACAAAGCTTCTCCTGCCCAAGGCAGTTGTGAGGGAGGCAGACAATAAAACAAACAAAACTCCCCCTGGGGTTTCTAAGAGAGATCCAGGATTGAGATCATGAGGCCCAGAAGCAGTCTGAACTGGGAGGCTCAGTGCTCATTAGGAGCCCAGGCCCCTGGGGCATACTCCTGAGCTGGGGACCGAGCTGCTGGATCTGGGGCAGGTTTGCGTCTTGCTCAGCCGAAGGTACTGGCAGGAGCTGGTGTGGGCAGGAGCCGTAGGGCTTCACCGCTCAGAGAGCAACACTGAAGGTCAGGCTAATCTGGCAGCTTTTCCTTCCCCACCTCCCCCTCAGCATCCTACTGCCTCCAGAAGGCCTGAGCAGGGAGGAGGGAGAAGGGAGGCCCGAGGGCTGAGACTCGGCTTGGCTACCACGTCTCCAGGTTGCCCGAGGGCCACTTCTGCTTCTCTTAGTTAGTCAGTTCAGTCACTCGGTCATGACCAACTCTTTGCGACCCCATGGACTGCAGCATGCCAGGCTTCCCTGTCCATCACCAACTCCCGGAGCTTGCTCAAACTCATGTCCACAGAGTTGGTGATGTCATCCAACCATCTCTACTGCTCTGAGCTGGGTTCCAAACCCAAGGGAGTTTTGGCAAGCTATTAATCCTTATTAAATAGCCAGCCATTAATCTCAATTAACTTGATTGTTAATTGAGGGAAAAAAAGCAGCAAAAACAGCACAAAAATCAGCACAAAAAAAGGGAGGAAGACTGTCAACATAAAAATCACTCATGGCATGCAGACAGGCTGCGGTCTTTGAGAACCAGTGGGAGTCAGGAGGTCCTAGCTCTGTCCACCCTTTTGCCAAGACCAGAGAAGAGCAGGAGTTCGCAACGCTAAACCAGGAGCTGATGGATAGTTATAGGGCATCTGTTATGTAGACGAGCAATTTTCAGAGAATTGGAAAAATTAATAAATTCAAACTTAAAACCATACCGAACAGTCTATAATTTCTCTTTGCTACAAATTACATTTCAGACTTGTGCCCTGTCATTATATCACATAAGCATTGATCAGAATCATACAGCTGTGTAAGTAGGAATAACAGGCGCTCAATAGATAGTTATTGAGTAAAAATGCTTTCCAAGATCCTGAGATGGGGTATCAGCGGTTTACTTTGATTGTTGCTTTATATTGAAGTGAAGTCACTCAGTCGTGTCCGTCTCTTTGTGACCTCATGGACTGTAGCCTACCAGGCTCCTCTGTCCATGGGATTTTCCAGGCAATAGTCCTGGAGTGGATTGCCATTTCCTTCTCCAGGGGATTTTCCCAACCCAGGGATCGAACCGGGGTCTCCTGCATTATAGAGAGATGCTTTACCATCTGAGCCACCAGGGAAGTATTAGTGCGTGTTTATTGTGGCAAGCTTGAGAGATGGAGAAAACCATAAGAAAGTTGACTTGACATTACTGTAGTGAACAGTTCTGTGTATATATTTCTAGTTCTCTTTTTCTATGTACATATACACAGCTTTCAAAGATAAAATCTTTGATGCAAAAGTAAGTAGGGGAGGGGAGGATATATTAGAAGTCTGGGATTAACCTTTACATACTGCTGTTCTTGCCTGAAAAGGCCCATGGACAGAAGAGCCTGGAGGGCTACAGTCCATCAGGTTGCAGAGAGTCAGATGAGACTGAGTGACTGAACAACAAATCGTAGGCAGGAAGGATGAGTGGTCCCTAGTTAAGGAGGCCCTGGGTATGTTATGTACAGTTTCTAATCCCCCCTCTTCCACCAATTCATGGGAAGGACTGGAATGAATCTCTCCACTCTCTGAGCATCTGTCCTTTCATATACAACAAGGGATCTGGACACACTGATTTCTAAGATGCTCTGCAGATAACACCCTGTATGGGGCTAAGAAAACAGAAAGTGGACTCTAGAATTGCAATCGTAAGCTTCAGGCAAAGGTGACACATATACATTAATTGAGAGAGGCAGTTGCTAGGATAAGAGAACCCACAGGGCAAAACTTAGAGCCTATGAATAAATTCCATTTTTTGACCTCAAAGCTTTTTTACAGAAGGAAGGGAAAGNTTCACTCTGCAGACCATCACCACATGGGAAAGTGAAAGCCGTTCAGTCGTCTCCAACTCTTTGTGACCCCATGGACTACACAGCTGCACAGTCCATGGAATTCTCCAGGCCAGAATACTGGAGTGGGTAGCCTTTCCCTTCTCCAGGGGATCTTCCCAACCCAGGGATCGAACCTGGTCTCCCACATTGCAGGCAGATTCTTTACCAGCCGAGCCACCAGGGAAGCCCAAGAATACTGGAGTGGGTAGCCTGTCCCTTCTCCAGCAGATCTTCCTGACCCAGGAATTGAACTGGGGTCTCCTGCATTGCAGGCAGATTCTTTACCAGCTGAGCTATCAGGGAAGCCCCCATCATAGCATAAATTCACAGGGTTGTTGTTAGAGGGCTCTTGCTTCTTCCCTCTCCCCCCTTCCACATTAAGTCGCTAACAGCAAACCTGCCACGCTAAGTATTAATACGATCGGTATCGTGCAAAAATAATGGACCTCCCTGATGGTGTGCCATCAAAAATGATAAAGTCTAAGGAACACGGTCTTACTGAGGTTCCTAATTAAGAAACATTGGAAAGCAGCAGATAGAAACGAGTCCCTAAAAATCTGCAGGCATGCAAAAATTTTTCTGTATAGAATTGTGCTTTCACTATCTTAGGAAATTCTATCTCCTATGGCAAATACCTTCGGTAAAAGAAATAATTGCCTCCAGCTTATTAATTTTTTAAGTGAATACTTTAAGGACACGGGTTACACCTCTCTCTGACTACAGGAAATGGACCATTTCAGAAATTCAATTACTTGTTCCATTCCCAGAAAGCAGGGCTGACCTTTTGTTGTCTGGATGTGGGCCATTAAGGGTTCTCTGCCACATAAAAGAGTCTTTACAGGCTGTCTTAAATTGGGTGGCCACTGGTTTCGGCTGGCTCACCAGGCACCAGCAGCTCTGATGACCTAGTTGGTATCTCTTTCCCTCTGAGCCTCTGGAGCAGACAGCGATTTGACCTACTTTCAGGGGCACAGTGGTGGCCGGAGAAGGAAGGAGGGTAACACGAGAGGCTGGACACAGGACTCTGCAGCGAAGGCTCTGGGCAAGCACAGGTCTCATCCCCTTCCTCCCTCCATCTACAGAGCTCATGCCTGCAGCCCCTCCCCGGACTCCATCCTCCTCGGGCAGGAAAGGAGTCCATTCCCAGCTCCAGCCTCTTCAATCTGTCAAGGGTTGGTGTGGGGCTTCCCAGCCCTCCCACCTCACAGCCCATCAGGAACACAGTGACATCGGTATGGCCTCCTGGGGGAACCCACAGAGGCTGGCTGGGGTCAGGGGGTGGCAGCCCACAGAACTGGCCACCAAAGGCCCGTCACCCCAAGGCTGAGAGAAGGGAGCCGTAACTTAGCCCAACCAGGACTTAACTTTGGCACATCTCTGAGGACACCCTGCCCTGCTTTAAGAGCAATTACAACATTACAGAGTCTTAAGAAATGGTGTTTGAAATGCCCAGCCTTTGTGTTGATGGACAGACTGCAGGACCATCCAGAGGGGGCACGCATGCCGTGCTCAGGTGTGTCTGACTCTGTGCGATGCCATGGACCATAGCCCTGTCCACAGGATTCTCCAGGCAAGAATATTGGAGCGGGTTGCCATTTCCTTCTCCAGGGGATCTTCCCGACCCAGGGATCGAACCTGCGTCTCCTACACTGGCAGGCGGGTTCTTTACCACTGAGCCTCCTGGGAGGTCCAGAAGGAGGTCATGCAGGATCAGCTCTCTAAGCAGGGGTTGGCAAACCTGTTCTGTGCAGGGCCAAGTCACTGAATATTTTAGGCTCTGCAGGCTGCATGGTCTCGGCCACAGCTGCTCAGTGCTGCAGTGTGCAGCAGAAGCAGCCAGGAAGGGGTGGCTGTGTTCCAATAAAACCTGATGATAAAAACTGGTGGGGGCTGGAATTCGGTGCACGGGCCATGACGTGGCGACCCTGCTATAGAGAAACACTGGGTGGCCAAGCGGCCTTTGCAGCAGCGTGTCTCGCCCCTCTGGCCTCTCCATGATGCGGTGGTGAGCTCTCGTGTCCAACGGGTGCCTGGCATCCCCACGTTTGCTTCCCTCCTGCTATCAGAACCTGCTTCCAGGAAAGGCCCTGACAAACTCAGTCCCCTCCACCCCCAGGGAGGATAACTGGAGTGTTACCTACATTTCAGTCAATAAGAACCCTGGGTCAGTGGCTCTCAGCTCTGGAGGCTCACAGACAGCCCCCTGGGGAGATTTAAATTCCTGAGGCTCAGGCCCCATCAGAAGCTCTGATGCACACACTTGGGTGCAGCCCAGGCAGTGGAGGTTTTCAAAGCTCTCCAGGTAGTTCTAAAGGATGGTCAGGTCAGCAACCACTGCCTCAGACTGAAAGGGAAACCAAAACATTAGTGGTGGTGTTTTTGGAATAAGTGACCAGAAATCATTTCTTTTTCTCCTCTTGGGTGGGGACGCGGATGGGGGAGGCAGAAGAGGAAACACATCCAAGCCCTTGAAAACATGCCATCCAGGCAGGCAACTCCCTGCCAGGGCTGGTGCTGTGTAGATTTCACTGGGCTCTGCAAAATTCAAGACCTTCTTATTTTTGTTTCCCTGCTTCCCTGGTGGCTCAGAGGTTAAAGCATCTGCCTGCAATGTGGGAGACCTGGGTTCGATCCCTGGGTCGGGAAGATCCCCTGGAGAAGGAAATGGCAACCCACTCCAGTATTCTTGCCTGGAGAATCCCATGGATGGAGGAGCCTGGTGGGCTACAGTCCACGGGGTTGCAAAGAGTCGGACACGACTGAGTGACTTCACTTCACTTCACTTCACTTGACATCTAGTATGATTCCCTACTGGCAGTATGAGCTCTCTTAACACTGCTTAATCATTAAGACAAACAAACAAACAAACTTAGGGGGCCTAATATTTAACCGTCGGTCAATAATCAATTCTCAAAAAAAAAAGACCAAGTCCTACTTTACAAGGAATTATAGTCTACGTGGGTTTTCCAGGTGGCACCAGTGGTAAAGAACCCACCTGCCAGTGTCGATGACATAAGGAACCCCGGTTCCATCTCTGGGTCAGTAAGATCCCTGGAGTAGGAAATGGCAACCCAATCCAATATTCTTGACTGGAATATTTCATGGACAGAGGAGCCTGGGGGGCTATATTCCACGGGCTTGCAGAGGCAGACGCGACTGACGCACCTTAGCGTGCACGCACGCACACAGTCTCTGCAGGGAGACAAGGTAAATCAAATTTCATCACACAATTAACAGACCGAGGTTTCCGAAAAGGACAAAATGCCAAGAAAATAGGGCTGCCCTGGAAAATTGGGGCAAGCTCATAACAGGCTTAGCCATATTCACACAATGTAATAAGGTAGTAGTTGCCACACTTCAGCACACACAATCACCTGGAAAGATTTTTTTAAATGCCAATGCCTGGGATGTACCCCATGCCGATAAAATCATACTGTCTGAGGGTAGAAGACTGGCATGGGTACCTTAAAAAAAAAACACTCAGATAATGCCAATGTGCAGCAAAAATTGAAAACCATGGTTATGAGATCCTGCTACTCTAAGTGTGGTCCTCGGACCAGCAGCATTGGCATCAACTGGAAGCTGGTTAAGGATGCAGGAATTTGGCCTCAGGCCAGTCCTACGGAATCAGAATCTGCACGGGAAGCAGATCTTTATGCTGTCTGCACATGAAGTTCGAGAAGTGATTCTGCAGGGAACCATATTCAAGAAAGAACTGACTCTAGATTGCAGAGTAACCAGGGTGCTTCTTAGAGGAAACAAGAAACAAGAGATTTTGAGGGGTGGGAGAATTGGAGCAGAGAGATAGTAAGGAGGACTCAGCACACAGAGGCAAGGAGGAGGCTGGTCTTTATGTGTGGTGAGCCAGAGATAAGAACAGGTCAGAATGACTTTTTTTTTTAAACAGAAGTAGAAAACTAAATCAAATTTAGCCACACAATTAACAGGCTAAACTTTTCAAAAAGGGACAAAATGCCAAGAAAACAGGGCTGTCCTGGAAGACTGGGCAACACCTAGAGGGTTGCAGATGACAAGAATGTTCAGGGTCATGAGGGAAGACTCCAAACTCTGGACACCCTGCAGAGGGTTTCAGACTTTCTCCCATGGGCCAGTGAAGAGCTGCATGGCGCCTGCTGTCGGGCAGGGTGGGGACAGGAGAGGGGACCAGGCGAAAATGCTAGGACATCGCTTGGAAGAGACCGGTAAGAAGAACAGACAGGGACAGGGGGCAGGAGCACCTGTGAGCAGGGCGAGGGAGGAAGGTCGAGGCAGACTTTCAGAGGAGGGGCTGATTGTATCTGGAGGGGGTGGGCAAGAGCCCCCGAGCCTCCCGAGGTCTCCAGTCTGGGGCACAGGGCTAACTCACTGGAGGAAAACCTAGAGCCCAAGTGTTCTCCTGAAGTCTTCAGATAGACAGGAGGTAACTTCCCCAAGGTCACCTATGGGAAAACATGAAAATCGCTAGCAAACAAGACTCCCCAGGGGAAGCTGGGAGGAAAAGAAACCTCCAGCCCTAGTGGGCCCTGAAGACCTAGAGAGGCCCTCAAAGCACAATGCTTTGTTTCCAGGCCCCTGGAAGTCCAGCTGATTCCCAGCTGAGTTGGAAAGGCCGGGAGATTGTTCCCATTGCTGTGGACTGAAACAATAACTGCAGGGTGGACGTTACCACAATTGTTTCCACTGAGGTTATTTTGGGGGAGTTTAGGAAGATTGTCTATTCCAAGACATTTCCTTCACCCGATTCTCTTCACAAAAACACGGAGGGAACCGGCCGGCAGCGCCCCCTCCACGGCTGCCCTGCTCACAAGGAACATGAGCTCAGGGGGCCCCAGGGAGCTGCCATGTGCAACACCTATTTCCTGAGGCTCTCGTGGAAACCCTCAGATCTGACTGGGGCCTCAGAGCTTTCAAAGTCCCTCCTCAGTGACCGTTGTGCTTAATTCCCACGACAGCCTTCCGAGACAGTGGCGGCAGGGCGGAGACTTAATTATCCCCAGTCCAGATAGGAGGAAACGGCCAAGTCAGGTACTTGGTCAAGGTCATTGAGCTTGGAGAGGGTGCCTGGGGAGACGGTACACGGAGGAAGCTTGATGCTACGTGTGTAGGGGAGGCAGGGAAAGGCTTAGGCGGACAGGAAATCAGCTAGATCTGCAGACTTCAATCAGAGGTCCCCAACCTTTTTGGCATCAGGGACCAATTTTATGGAAGATAATTTTTCCACGTACAGTGCAGGGGGCAAGGTTGGGGGGGTGATCTGGGGATAATACAAGCACATCACATTTATTGTGCACTTTACGGCTTCCCTGATAGCTCAGTTGGTAAAGAATCTGCCTGCAATGCAGAGACCCCCGTTCGATTCCTGGGTCAGGGATCCACTGGAAAAGGGATAGGCTACCCACTCCAGTATTCTTGGGTTTCCCTTGTGGCTCAGCTGGTAAAGAATCCACCTGCAATGTGGGAGACCTGGGTTTGATCCCTGGGTTGGGAAGATCCTCTGGAGAATGAAAGGCTACCCATTCCAGTTTTCTGACCTGGAGAATTCCATGGACTATATAGTCCATAGGGTTGCAGGGTCGAATACGACTTTCACTTTCTTTTACTTTATTTCTATTACTAATATTACATCAGCTCCATGTCAGATCATCAGGTATTAGATCCCAGGGGCTGGGAACCCCGGGTCTAGATCATGCTGGAGGCAGTGGAAAGAAAGGATTTGGGGAGACTGACACAGTAGTTAAGATGTGACAACGGCTAATGTAGGAACTTGGCGGGGGGAATGACAAAGGGATAGAGGAAGAGCCAACAAATATTTAAGACTAAAATGGACTGGTTTTGATGAAGGATGGGGGTGGGAGTGGAGGACAGAGCATCGTCTTGAGAAACACAACGGCAAATATGACAAGATCCCTCCTCTAGAGGAATCCTACGTCCTCATAAGACAGAAAATGAAAGAGCATTATGCATGGCCGAGTGTGATTAACATCAAGAAGACAAAGGTTTTGTAAGTTTGGATCAAGTCCTGGTTAACCCCTTGCTTTTCTAAGATGCAAACACCTTACAGGATGGGGAAATGGGATCCGTCCTCAATACCTTAGGGCACAGATCCTCCGGCTGGTGGCCTGTCACGATTCACCCAGGGAGCTGTAAAAATGACCAATGCCCAGGACCCACCCTCAGAGATTCTGATTTGTCTACGGAGGCAGGGGTATATTTTAAGCACTCCCCAGCTGATTCTAACAAGCAGCAAGGGCTGACGGGGCGGTGCAGCATGTCATTTCAGGGACCTTAAAGTAAGGTCTTCTGCACTTTGCAGAGAAGGAACTGCAGTTTCACACCTTCAGTGCCAGGACTGAAGGAAGATGATGTTCTTGCTAGTGATGAACTTTTGATTTTCTGTCCCAACATCTTCACGGCTTCTCTTCTTGCAACACAGAGAGGTGGCCTGCTAAGGTTCCCCAGGGAGCCAAAGGTTCCTTCCTGGCCCCCGGCCCACTGGATTGGTTTGTCTGAACCTCTGTCTTCCACGGTCAGGTTCTCTCCTCCAGTGCGTGGCCGTCCTGCCCAACGTGGGCGGCCAGCCTGAGCCACGTGGCCGGCCACTGGTGCTGCCGCCCTTTGGGGTGTCCTGAAAGGACCTCACTGGGAGGGGGTGTGTGATGCATTTCCTTGACCACTCCACACACCAGCCTGCAGGAACAATGTCCCTTTTCTTGCCGCCAGGAAAGCCCACATAAAGGAACATCTTCTCTTTTCTTGCCAAACAAATGTTTCTGCTTTGACCCACAGGGTACACTTTGAAGCAAAATAATGACCCAGAGGTCACTGAGCTGCCCTAAAGGTCAAGCACTGGAATGAATTGTTCCCAACATTTTCAGCATGTTGAGAAGAATGTGTGTGTGTGAGCAGTNAGTATTCTTGGGTTTCCCTTGTGGCTCAGCTGGTAAAGAATCCACCTGCAATGTGGGAGACCTGGGTTTGATCCCTGGGTTGGGAAGATCCTCTGGAGAATGAAAGGCTACCCATTCCAGTTTTCTGACCTGGAGAATTCCATGGACTATATAGTCCATAGGGTTGCAGGGTCGAATACGACTTTCACTTTCTTTTACTTTATTTCTATTACTAATATTACATCAGCTCCATGTCAGATCATCAGGTATTAGATCCCAGGGGCTGGGAACCCCGGGTCTAGATCATGCTGGAGGCAGTGGAAAGAAAGGATTTGGGGAGACTGACACAGTAGTTAAGATGTGACAACGGCTAATGTAGGAACTTGGCGGGGGGAATGACAAAGGGATAGAGGAAGAGCCAACAAATATTTAAGACTAAAATGGACTGGTTTTGATGAAGGATGGGGGTGGGAGTGGAGGACAGAGCATCGTCTTGAGAAACACAACGGCAAATATGACAAGATCCCTCCTCTAGAGGAATCCTACGTCCTCATAAGACAGAAAATGAAAGAGCATTATGCATGGCCGAGTGTGATTAACATCAAGAAGACAAAGGTTTTGTAAGTTTGGATCAAGTCCTGGTTAACCCCTTGCTTTTCTAAGATGCAAACACCTTACAGGATGGGGAAATGGGATCCGTCCTCAATACCTTAGGGCACAGATCCTCCGGCTGGTGGCCTGTCACGATTCACCCAGGGAGCTGTAAAAATGACCAATGCCCAGGACCCACCCTCAGAGATTCTGATTTGTCTACGGAGGCAGGGGTATATTTTAAGCACTCCCCAGCTGATTCTAACAAGCAGCAAGGGCTGACGGGGCGGTGCAGCATGTCATTTCAGAGACCTTAAAGTAAGGTCTTCTGCACTTTGCAGAGAAGGAACTGCAGTTTCACACCTTCAGTGCCAGGACTGAAGGAAGATGATGTTCTTGCTAGTGATGAACTTTTGATTTTCTGTCCCAACATCTTCACGGCTTCTCTTCTTGCAACACAGAGAGGTGGCCTGCTAAGGTTCCCCAGGGAGCCAAAGGTTCCTTCCTGGCCCCCGGCCCACTGGATTGGTTTGTCTGAACCTCTGTCTTCCACGGTCAGGTTCTCTCCTCCAGTGCGTGGCCGTCCTGCCCAACGTGGGCGGCCAGCCTGAGCCACGTGGCCGGCCACTGGTGCTGCCGCCCTTTGGGGTGTCCTGAAAGGACCTCACTGGGAGGGGGTGTGTGATGCATTTCCTTGACCACTCCACACACCAGCCTGCAGGAACAATGTCCCTTTTCTTGCCGCCAGGAAAGCCCACATAAAGGAACATCTTCTCTTTTCTTGCCAAACAAATGTTTCTGCTTTGACCCACAGGGTACACTTTGAAGCAAAATAATGACCCAGAGGTCACTGAGCTGCCCTAAAGGTCAAGCACTGGAATGAATTGTTCCCAACATTTTCAGCATGTTGAGAAGAATGTGTGTGTGTGAGCAGTGGGATGAGTTGTCACTGTGTCCTGACTGGGCCAAGCAGGGTGGATGGCCGGGACTATGCGGAGTCTGCTCTCAGAACGCCTGCTTTTTACGGCCAACTTTGCTGAGGATCTTTGTAATAAATTCCTTAAAAGGAATCACACACTAATGACATGCATGATCAGATCTCACTAACATTCCCATGAGTAGAATCTCCGTGATGAGTGGATGACCACCGTTCAGCAGAGGGTCAAGGCACTCCACGAGCGTCCTGCTCAGGGCTCAGAAGAATTGAGGGACGTGGCAACAGCTTTTCCTCTCTGCCAATCACTTCTGCATCCAGTCCCTCCCGGTCAGCAGGATTCACTCTTCCAAGTACAGAGACCCTTGACCCACAACAGCCTCTAGACTTTAACTCATCTCCTCTGTCCTGGGGGTGGGGTGGGGCAGGCAGAGAGCACAGCCCTGTGCTCAGATCAGGGACATTTCCTTGGCCTCAATCTTCCCAACTGCAAAATGAAAGGAGATGGACTAGACGACCGGAAGGCTCGTTTCAGGACTCACATTGTAACATTCCAGAACACTCCACGGCCAGAACTCCTTCCTCCCGAGGAAACAGAAAGGGTCGCCTCGCCTTCTCTGCTATTAAGATAATTTCTTTCCAAGGGAGGTTGCCTTTAGCTGGAAATGTTCTAAACTCAAAGTCTGGCTTTCTACGAAATGAATTAGTGGCCAGGGTATTCAACTCAGGCTTCTGGGTGTAAAATTTGCTTAAAACAAGGAACAGCTGCTGCTTGTATGAGCTTCACGCAACTCAGGGGACGATCCTCTTGGCTTCATCGATGCGAGGCATTTTTTATCATTTCTGGCAGAGGCTGTCATGTGCGTAGAGGAAGGAACTCAGCTCTCTAATCTGCACAAAGTGGCCACTGTGGCTAGTGGCTGGGCCCTGTGCACTTTCCGAAAAGCCATCTTTCGGGGCTAAAAATGGCCTTACAGGCCTGCCCGACAGCATAAAACAGACAGTGACAGGACACAATGCTGCTGCCGGTGTGGGATGTCCAGAGGACACATTAGAAACACCTCTCCACGGCGCTGACCAAGGTCCCCGGCGTTCCCCGTGTCCCTCTGTACGACCCTCCATCTCTCTGCACCTCAGACCTGGCAGAGCTGAGGAGGGGGGCCACGGGGAGCGCCTGGCTTGGGGTCAAGGTCACCATAAGCAGCTTTCGCGGCCTTGCCTTTCTGGTGCCTGCATGGGGGGGCGGGGGTGGAGAGGCAGCTCTGATTGTGATTTCCATTCCTTTCTTCTTGTTTCTAATTTCCTCTCTACAGAATGCTTCATGTGCAGACACTTCAGTGATGAAGCCTTTTCAGAGACACCTACTTGATGCTGATTCCCCAGGGAAATTCTCGAAGCCGTTATTAAACAGCCGTCCTGTGAGCCTGATACAAGGACCCATCATTAGAATCCCTCAGAAGTGCAGCTGCAGCCTATACAGGAAGACAGTGGCCTGTGGGTCCAGATCTGAGTGCCCCCGGGGGCGTGGCTTCCTAGTTGAGCACAGTGCCCTGAGAACCCTCTCCCCGTGGTTTAGAGTGCTGACCAGGGGGTCTCCGAGGTCGAGGTTCAGGGAGAGATGTCGACTCTCACCCCCCAGCCCACCACTGACGCTCACACTGGCACTAGTGCAGGGCCGCCAGGGGGCCGGGGGTCTCTCCAACTGGTCAAAATCCCCATCCTCGGTGTGGGGTTGCTTTTATCCAACCTTTTCCACCCCACCAGCCCCTGTTTTATCCTGCACATCACAGCCTGAGGTCCCAGCCTGTAAACAGGACGAATCTTGCCAGCAATCAGCTGGAAATGGAGCATTTCCCCGTGAAAGGGTGCACCCAGAGTGCCTGCCCTTCAGGGCTCTGACACTTCACATGAGGAGTCGCTGGCAGAGGTGCCCACAGACCAGGCTTCCGCCAGCCCGGCTGGCTCTTCAGGGCGCTGCCCTTNGGAAATGGAGCATTTCCCTGTGAAAGGGTGCACCCAGAGTGCCTGCCCTTCAGGGCTCTGACACTTCACATGAGGAGTTGCTGGCAGAGGTGCCCACAGACCAGGCTTCCGCCAGCCCGGCTGGCTCTTCAGGGCGCTGCCCTTTATCACTTGGGTGAAAGATGCCGGAAAACCTGCCCTGCCTGTCCTTCAGGGCATCCTTGCTTATTTCAACATTTCCAGAAATGAGCAGGAACTCCCAGGCAAGGAGACTGAAGCGACCAGAAGCTGTACACACATGGTTTTCAGGAACTGCAGAATGCGTGGATTGTTGAAATGCCAGTCGGCCAAAGGCAGGGACAGCTTGCGCTTTACACAAGTCCCTCGAGAGCCAGTCTACCATCGGGCGCGGATGCGGTCCCGTTTCAAAGAGCAGAGACCCCAGAGCTCCACACGAGAGAGGCCAGCAATGACCAGCAGGCTCTCAGGGGTGACTCTGAGAAGCCACGTCGCCCTCTCTTCGCATACAGTGGGCTCCCACGTCAGCCTCGGCATCCATGGCTCTGTGACCTGCAGAGCTCTGACCACGTGCCCGGCCCTGTCCCGGGTGTGACTCTGGTCCTGCTCCCAGGACCCTGGACACCTGCTGGGGAGAAGGCTTTCCCACGGGAAGGGTCAAGTGCAAAGCCCGCAGCGTGTGGCTGGGATCCTGAGCCGCTTATCCCTGGCTGGTCCCAGACCACATTTGCCCTGGGGGCTCCTGGTACTTATGTAGGAGTGAGCGTCTCTCTAAGGTCTGAATCCAAGCTGAGTTTCCCTGGCCTCTCAGACAGCTTGTGTGTGCGTGTATAAACTAGTACGTGTGTATGTACAAGCTAGCGTGTGTACAAACTAGTATGTGTGGCTAATGTGTGTAAGCTAGTGTGTGTGTGGGTGTATAAGCTAGCATGTGTGAGTGTGTATAGAAGCCAGTGAGTGTGTATAAGTTAGTGTGTGTGTGTGTGTAAGCTAGTGTGTGTGTGTAAAAGCTAGCTAGTGTGTGTATAAGCTTGTTTGTGTGTCTGTGTGTCTCCCCTCCTGGAGTTCTTTGGATGAGAGGAAAGAAAATAACCTCTTTATGGACATTCAGCTACATCCTGCTGCCCCTTTATATTCGAATCCCGGTGACAACACGTCCAAGGCATCAGCCACCCGCCCATCCTCCTGCCTAGACTCAGAGGCCAGGGCACTTCAGCCCTCTCCTCCCAGATACAGATGTCTGCGCCCACGTTTGCCAACCCCCGTGCCCCTGACAAGCACCTTAAGCTCAGCATCTCTGACAGCAACGCTCCCCCTCTTTCCCTGATGATTTGAATTCAACCCAATTAGACTTCTGACTCGACCAGGATGGGCTGAGACATGCTCTTACTTCAACTCCCCCTCTCTCATTAATAAAAAACTCCCTCTCCCTCATTAATAAAAAAAAGTTATAAACCCACAAAAGCACCGAGAATCAGGAAGGAGATTTGACAAACTTCAGGAGGACAGAAAGTAAATGCAGGTGACTTAGCAGAGAGGGATATTGATAAAAAAGGTACTAAGTCTTCTCCTTCAGGGAGTTCAGGGCTTGGAGGTATCAGGGACCACAAAGGGCGGGGTCCAGGTGCTGGGAGGAAATAGTGGAACTCTGAGTACAGGATCCCCAAGTGTCCTTCTGCACCCCTACACAGCCAAGCAAGTAGCCTTCAGTCCCTGCCTTCAGCCAAAAGATTTTATTTCCTGGATAAGCTGAATAAGAGAAGCTCTGACCTGGGGACAGAGGCTCTCAGAAAATGGGAGAGAAAAATGAGTCAGAAGACAAGGAGATCCAGTAGCAATGAGCGTACTTAGCACCTGGCTCTGGGTTTCTAAAAAAAACGTCCATGAAAAAGTATCAGGTTCTGTGGATAACGATGGATTCCAGGGTTGGGCAGAGAAAGTCCCTAGAAAGCCTGAAGCAACTTTTTGTGCCAGCAAGTTCAGGAAGTATTCGAAGAATAATGAGAACATTTCAGAAAGACCCAGACAAGATTCTGACGGGGCTCCCACTTGCCAAATCTGAGACAGAGCATCAAAATAAATAATAGTAGTGGATTATAATCCTAGAGTAACATAAAAATCTGTAAGCCAAGATATATAAATAAATGGGGCTTCCCAGATGGTGCAGTTGGTAAAGAATCTACCTGCCACGGCAGGAGATATAAGATACGCGGCTTTGATCCCTGGGTTGGGAAGATACCCTGGAGGAGAAAATGGCAACCCACTCCAGTATTCTTGACTCAGAAATCTCATGGACAGAGGAACCTGGCGGGCTACACACTGGGGTATTTTTAGGAATAAAGTGGCACATGTCTACAACTTATTCTTCAAACCATCAAGAAAAAAAGTTAGAAAATTATGCAGCAAGACTGATAACGCAAACCTGGGAAAACTCAACACTCTTAAATATTCCGTGAAGGGTATACAGAAATTCTCTGCATCTTATTTTTGCAACTTCTCTGTTATTCTGAAGGTTTTCCAAAATAAAAACAAACTTAAAACAGGATTCAAAAATGAAGTTATTCTCATTTAAGTAAAGTTTGATGTAACTAGATTGAGGAGTCCATGGCATCACAAAGAGTCAGACATGACTGAGTAGGCACACACACACATATGAATAAGTAGAGAAGAAAGAAGCTACCTTTGTTATAGTAGAAAGTCAGCTAAAATGTACAAAGTAAACTGGAGCCCACGAGGCTCCTTTATCCATGGAATTCTCCAGGCAAGAATACTGGAGTGGGTTGCCATTCCCTTCTCCAGGGAATCTTCCTCATCCAGGGACTGAACATGGGTCTCCTGCATTGCAGGCAGATTCTTTACTGTCTGAGCCACTGGGGAAGGCTCACTTCACTTACAGTAGAAAGTCACCTAAAAAGGAAGATGAAATTAGGAAAGTTATCATTTGCTAACCGTCCTGATGATATTTCAGCAAGGATCATCAATGGATGTTAAAACTGGTGGGTAAAAATGCTATCAGAAACAGCACAATCGTATAGTCTCAACTATCCCTCTGGAAGATACTTATTAATTACAAAGGGAAACAGTACCTTCGTGATGGTGAGGCCTACAAGCTACCACCTGAAAAGGCGTCAGTGTTACATCACCAAGGCAACGTCTTACGCCTCCTGGTATGAAGCACTGAGGATATGGTGCATGACTGAATTGTTAAGGAAACATCAGACAAACACCAACTAATGGACACGCTACAAAATAATTGGCCTGTACTCTTTCAAAAATGTCAAGGTCATAAAAGACAAAGGCAGATCAAGGAGGCTAAAGAAATACCACAATTTAAAGCAGAGTGTGACCTTGTACTGAATTCTAAACCAGAAAACGAAAACCTCAAACTTTTTCTTTACTTATAAAGGACATTAATGGGACAACTGGCAAAATACAAATGAGGTCTGAGGATTATATAATAGTATTCCATCAATATTAATCTCCTGATTTTGATCATGAAACTGTAGTTATATAAGAGAATGATCCTGTTTTTAGGAAAACACACAGGTATTTTTGGGAATAAAGTGGCACCTGTCCACAATTTATTCTTCAAACAATAAGAGAAAAATAAAAAATTATTTAGCAAGACTGACAAAGCAAACCCAGTAAAAACTTTAACACTCTGAAATATTTGGTGAAGAGTACAGAGAAATTCTTTATATTTTATTTTTGTAACTTTTCTGTTCTTCTGAAGGTTTTTCAAAATAAAAAGAAACTTAAAATAGGATTCAAAAATGAAGTAATAATCTCACTAAAAAAACATGCAAATAAAATTTGATGTAACTAGAGTGGTAAGATAGGGGTATAGAGAACAAAACTCGCAACGACCACAATAGACGTCAGCAGAGGATGTCTAAATTCAATACAGTTAAGAAGGGCAGGGGACTTCCCTGGTGATTCAGTGGCTAAGACTCTGTGCTCCAGAAGCAGTGGGCCCAGGTCCATCCCTGGTCAGGGAACTAGCTAGACCCTACACGCTACAGTGAAAATCAGAGATCCTTCATACTGTAACCAAGACTCAGAGCAGCTAAACACATCAACAAACAAAAAAATATTTTAAAAAGACAGGTCAGGAGAAAACAGTTAACATTTAAAAAAAACCAAACACTAAGAAGAGCAGTATTAGAGAAGGATATGGCAACCCTCTGCAGTGTTCTTGCCTAGGAAATCCCATGGACAGATGAGCCTGGCAGGCCACAGTCCATGGGATCACAGAGTCAGACATGGCTTAGTGACTAGACCAAACCAAGAGCAGTATAGGCGCAGTACACAAGATAATAGAAATATGTATTTTACATAGAAATGTGGCGGGACACCAGAAAAACAGCGGGGGAAAAAAGCAGTTGCTTTGATGGAACTGGTAATTGTAGAAGAATGAGGCAAGCACTTGGTTATTTTCTGTTATAGATCTTTTAGAATTATTCAGTTTTTATTAATTTTTAGTATTATTTGGGGTTGGGTTATTTAATCAGTAAAAAGTCTGATTGCAGTGATGGAGATCTGGCTCTGTCCCTGGGTTGGGAGGATCCCCTGGAGGAGGGCACGGCCACTCACTCCAATATTCTTGCCCAGAGCATCCGTATGGACAGAGGGGCCTGGCAGGCCACAGTCCATGGGGTCGCAGACAGCTGGACACGACTGAGCACACACACACATTTTTAAAAATGCTAAATAGTCATTTACTTGTGTGAACAACGACATGTACTACTTTTTGAATGACGGGGTGGATGGGTCTAATTCTTGGGGCCCTCCTCCCCAGGAAGGCATGACGTCTCTCCAGTCTACCCTTTGTGAATCCCACCCGCACCAATGGCATCACATTATACCGACAGGTCTGAGGGAGCTGTTACTTAATCCCAGCCACAGGGTGCACGAGGTAGGAACGGCTATTGAAACCACTGGCTCTGACGTGCTCACTCTGGAGATGAGGACGCTGAGCCACAGAGGCAGGGGGTGAGCCGGGTTGGGCCCTTGGTGCCTCTGGCCTGCACCCTGCCTGGGACTGCAGCACCTCGTGTGGGATGAAGGTGGTGTCTGTGCCAACGCAGCCACTCAACATAGAACGTGTGGGCTCACAGCCTTGAGGGGCCACCGGAGCCCGGAGCCCTCAGCATCCCACAGCCGGCTCGGAGGAGCGCGAGGCCCCACGTCCCTCTCCCGGGATCCCCGCCCTGCCTGACGGTCCTCTGGGGCCCAAACACACTCCAAGCAGCAAGAGGCTAAATTAAACTCTCCATCGGTAATGAGGAAACTCAAGGCTTATCAACTCTGGGGAGTGAGAGGAGCCTGGGGATGAGAAGGAAGGGAA
>SJYV01016221.1:120608-152329 GCA_006410875.1 Neotragus pygmaeus | reverse complement strand
GGCTTGTGACCTGTTCCCGGCTTTGTGCCGTGGGTCGGGAAGGTCCCCTGGAGGAGGGCATGGCGACCCACTCCAATATTCTTGCCTGGAGAATCCCGTGGACAGAGGAGCCTGGCGGACTATAGTCCATGGGGTCACAGAGAGTCAGACAGGACTGAGCAATTAACACACACTTCACCATTAGCGCCACCTGGGGAGGAGGGGGTGGGTCTCTGCACTGCAGGGGGTCAGATCGACACACCAGGTGGGGGGTGGAGGTGCTGGTGGGGGCGGTCTCTGCACTGCAGGGGTTGGATCAGGTGACCTCTGAGCTTTTTCTCATCTTGAGAGCCCACGCCCTGAGGGTTCACTGGACGCCAGCCTAGCTCTGGATCCGATGTGGTGGAGACCGGGGAAGAGGAGGTCAACCACAGCCCCTGGTGAGTTTCCTCTAGAAGTAGGGCATGTGAGAGTCCTTCTAGCCAGTCACCAAACAGTTCTGGTTTCCCCATTTCCGGCACGTAGCAGCATTATACTATTTAGTGTGTTCATGGTTGGGAGGCGCCGTATGACCAGTTCTGGGCAACGGGTTAAGAGTGGAAGTGATGTGTGTTATACCTCAGTTGGTGTGCTGAATTGCCAATGCAAGACTCTTTTTTTTCCCTGTGCCATGATGACTGGTGAAAATGGCAACTGCTCCACTAAGCTGCGTCCTGAACAGGAGGTTTAAAGTTACTGAGATTCAGGACTGCTTGTTACTGCACCAGTTCTTGGGCTCTCCTGACTGATACAAGAGGACAGACTTTACCTGATGGACACCAGAGAAAATATGATATACAAGGTATACACTGGGTGGGTTGACACCAGGTCAGCATCTCAGTGGGGCACGAAGACACCTCCGCATTCACCATTCTCACCCCCCACCACTCCAGTAACACCTGGTGCTAACCAGCTACCCCAGCTTGCTCTCTCCTGCCTCCCTAGTGACCCAACACTACGGCCAGTGTAAGTCTCTGCTGATGCTGATGCTTCTCTCTTCCGATTCTTTCTTCCCTCTCATCTCGTCCGACATCCTACCCATTCCTGAAGGCTCAGATCAAGTCTCATGCCCTGCAGGCATCTCCCTACCCTCCGAGACCAACAGGACCATTACCGTTCCTTGGAATGACTACAGCGTCTGTAGTCAGGGCACCTCTGTGGTAGGAGCGGGGGACGTATTGTGTGTGCCTTTAGCTTCTACTCCACAACAGGTAGTGAGCCGGAAGGCTCCAGCTCATGTGTGAGCCAAGCTCACAGCAGGTAATCAAGACATGCTGAGTGAGCAGAGAGCAGTGCCATGAACCTACACATGGTATTTCTTAATTATCCATAGAAGCTGATTAAAAATCTAGGCACTTTGACTCAGATACCATTTGTACTAACGAGTTTTTAGACTGATTTTGAACAAGATACTCTAATTCCTGGAGCGCAGCAAGATGACTGGCAGAAAGCTCCTTTTACCCTTTTCCTTGGGCCAGAGGTAAGCGGTACATTTGACATTCACCTCTGCCTGCCACCTGTCACCTCCCGGGTCAGAGTCAGTGCAGACGCCTAGGATGCACCTAACCTGCAGGTTGGCAGGGCTACCAGGGGAGGTGGAGGAAATAGTAGAGAAATCAGGAAACTCCAGATGCTGCTGATGTGAGCCACTACTCGGTCCCACTTCATGGAGACAGTGGGTGTAAACAGTGAAAGAGGCTTCCAGAGAGGCTGAGAGAAGGCCATGCAGCCCAGCGTCTCACGTGCAGAAGGGGCACTGGAGCGTGTTCCACACCCGGGTCAATGCCTGGCTCTCCTGACCCCCGGGACAGGGCTCTTTTCACCCCGATGCTCCAATCTGCGGTTAGGCACCACGCTGGAACAGGCGAGTGGCCTTCTCTCCTTCTTTCCAGGGAGTGAGGGGTCACGGGCTCTCAGCCAGGACTCAGGACACATTTCTGACACACCCCCGCCTTTCCCAGGGCTTCGCACAAACCTGTCTGGTAAGATGTGTGCTCATCAGGTTCCCAGCAAAGATTCCGTCCCTTGCTCAACAGCAAACACTGTGGGCCAACCAGTCCTTCGGTCAGAAAGTCCTTCTCAAGGTCTAATCAGCGGCCCTGCTGCTGTCGTACATATCAATTTCCCTTCCTTGGCACTTCTGTGCTGATGGAGAAGAGCTATTTGTACTTGATTTCACAACAGCCTTTCATACACCTTCAGCTTCCTTTCCCGAATGCTAAGTCTCATTCAGAGACGTCGTCTAAACGCACCGGGCTACACGCTCTTAACCCAGGTGCTTTCCTCTAAGTTCTCTCCAGGCACTTCCCCTATTACAATAAGAAGGTGGAAACTGTATGCCAACCTCCTGAGTAACTGACCAGGTGATGGACGAGCTCTCTGGGAAAGATGCTGCCAGGATGCCAAACAGTCCCCAACACAGCCCATCCCCAATGGCAGGCAGTTGTCGGGCCTCTTCAGGGCTACACAGAGCCCATTTTTTGTTCCAAACTCTCCAAGCTCCCTTCCTCCCATCCCATGGGTCTCTGTCTACCCTGGCTTACTTCTACCACGTGCCTCTGAAAGGGTGCAGAGAAGGCAAGGGTTGGTTTGTTTGTTTTCAATTTTTTACATTAATTAAAACAACAAAAAATAATCCCAGTGCTAAACTAATCCCTAAATGGGGCCTGCCCTCGGCCCGCTCTGGCTTGTGGTCTGAGACCCATCACCACACAGCTTCGTGGGCAGAATGCAATGCTTCAGCACCCTCCTGCCGGCCCTATTATTCTGGGCACAGGTGGCCAAGGTGTGGCAGTCAGGGAAAGTGCCAGGACAGCCAGCCCACCCCAGCGACCTCGACTGGCCTCAGTTTCCCCTGAAATTCTTCCCAGGGGGACAGTAGAGCTAACCGTCTTCCCACCTCCGAAAGCTCAGCACAGTTGCTGCGGCCAGAGGGCCAGGGCTGGCAAGGGAATGACTGCACAGACCAGCTCTGAGCCATCGCAGGAATCATTACTGAGCACCCACTGTGCGCCAGGCCCTCGGCCAGGGGTGGTCAGGGATGTAGAGGCAGCCCTGGCGTCCAGCTCAGGGCTGGCCAACAGGCTGAGGGGCAGGCAGATATGTCCATGGAACATCCCGACCACAGCATGGATTAGTATGAGGTGGAGGGTGTCTGCCTGGGTGAGAGGGTGCAGTGAGGAGGCCAGGGGGTGCTCACAGGGCTAGTAGGCGTCCCGCCGAGCTGGTCCAGGACTCCTGCACCTGCTGGATGAGGCGGAAGGGGCTCTTGAGGAATGTCGGGGCAGCACCATCCCATCAGAGCCACACTCTGCAGAGGCACCCTTCAGCGGGCAGCTCCATCCTGGGGCCACCCCAGGGCAGGGCGGGCAGGGGCCCTGCATCCAGCCAGCTGTGGGGCTTTCCTTGTGATACAGCTCCTTAGAGGATGCTGACCAGCTTCGATCCCTCCACCAGGGGGCGTCAGAAGATGGCTGCTTCACAGACGTCCCCGGAGGTCCAATGGTTAAGACTTCCCACCTTCACTGCTGGGGTGTGGGTTCTATTCCTGTTTGGGGAACTGAGATCCCACATACCTCGCAGCCAAAAAAAAAAAATGTTAAAAAGATGGCTGCTTCATGAGGGGACACCAGAGGCTCCTGGAGACGAGGCCCAGAGTGGGTGCAGCCCTGGCAGGAAGACGGACATGAGCCAGCATGGGCCACGGGACACAGGCAACACGAGAGAGAGGGCAGAACTGTGAGGAGGACGGAGGCTGACCCGACACTGCCGAGCCGCTACGCCAGCCCTGAACACGCTCCTGGGCTGGGGGCAAGAAGGACTTCCATCCTACCAACACCTCTCTGCTGTCTGTACCCTTATCAGTGAAGTGAAAGTCGCTCAGTCATGTCTGACGCCTTGCGACCCCATGGCCTGTACAGTCCATGGAATTCTCCAGGCCAGAATACTGGAGTGGGTAGCCTTTCCCTTCTCCAGGGGATCTTCCCAACCCAGGGGTCTAACCCAGGTCTCCCGCATTGCAGGTGGATTCTTTACCAGCTGAGCCACAAGGGTACCCTCATTAACTGAGTCACTAATGTCTACAATCAGGCCTTTCATCACCAAACCAAGGTTCTCCTGACTTCAGGCGACCTCATTTCAGTNCTAACCCAGGTCTCCCGCATTGCAGGTGGATTCTTTACCAGCTGAGCCACAAGGGTACCCTCATTAACTGAGTCACTAATGTCTACAATCAGGCCTTTCATCACCAAACCAAGGTTCTCCTGACTTCAGGCGACCTCATTTCAGTCCGACTCCTGCCTTTCCAGGCACTGCAGTGCAGTGAGCAGCGCCACGGGCCATCCGGGAGGGCCAGGCCACGAAGCCCGCGGGCCTCGGGACACCGGGGAGTAAAGCGGGCTTCTGTTCTGAGAGCCCGCCCCCTCTCCTGGCGCTCCCCTCTACAATGGACCTATGCTCAGCTCATCCTGACCAGAAAGGACCCAACAGGAGCCTTTACAGTTTCTTCTGTAACTTCAGTTGCACTTCATCTTGCATTTCATTCATCCTCTGCTTACCCCAAGCCAACTGTTCAGCTGCTTCCCAAGGTGGGACTGAGGGGCAGCTGGTCCTCACTGTGCCAGGGTACCCCCTTCCCACAAGTTCTGGCCCTGGTGAAGGAGGATGAGAAGGTTGGATGGCATCACTGACTCAATGGACAGGAGTCTGAGCAAACTCCAGGAGACAGTGGAGGACGGGGAAGCCTGGCGTGCTGCAGTCCATGGGGTTGCAAAGAGTCAGACACAGCTTAGCAACACAACAGGCCAAATTCCCACCCTCTCTCCTTCAGGGGGGGACACCAGCTGTGAAAGGACAGCTCAGCATGAGGGAGGCAGATGAGAAGCATGTGGGAGGATAACCGTTCTCTCCCCCTAGAAACATGTACGGACTGATGGGGAAATGGGACCAGACAGGGAGGGTAGGGAAAAAAGAAGATAAAGGAGAAAGGACCAAAAGGAAGATTCCAGAAACAGATACCTACTAACAGAGAGCTGTTTTTTTGGCCTCTCATTTACCAGCCTCTTCTGTCCCCATCCAAGACTTTCAACCCTCCCTTGAAGCCCTCTCTCTGATTCTTGAGTCCTCAAATCCAAGACTACCTTTGCCACTGAAGAGTTAGGGGATCTCCATGTAGGAAACCGCAGATACTAGTGATTGGTGCCCCTGACGTGCCAAGTCGTAGGCCAAGAGCTGGAGGGGCTCAGGAATATAAACAGGGTCCCTGACCAAGCATCAGCAGTCTAGTGAGGGTGACAGAAGACTTCCTCAGGAGGACAGCTAGTACAGGAAGACAAGAGAAGGGCCAATGAGGGCACAGGGCGGGCGAGAGGCCTGGGGTCAAGGCCCAGCTTGGCCAGGCCAGGACACCTCCATAGACCTAGCTTCTTTGTCTGCAGATGGCGTGGAGAAGCTAGAAGGACCCTCAGAGGCCATCGAGCCTTCTGGTTTCTACACGAGGAAGCTGAGGACGAAAGAGGACTGCCACTGAGTGTGCAGCAGGGCACCTCGCCCAGGCTGCACACGGAGTCCACCTTGAGAACCATCTGGACCCACACGTGAGAGCTGCGCAGAAGAGCCGTCCCCCCGCACCACGGCACAGCGAAGCCCGACGCCCCTCTCAGGACAGACCAGCTCCCCTCAGGAGAGAACAGAGGAGAGTTGGCTTCATCAGCAGCACGGACTGAAGTCAGGCACAGGCAAGCGGGCCCGGGCAATGCGTCAGCGCAGCCGCTCCGGAACCGGGAGCGAGTTACTACTGAAGTCCGCGCGCCTCCCTTATCTCTCTGGACAGGCACAGCGTGAGGCTGGGCTGCGGGCTGGGAATAGATGCACGGCGTTTTCAGCCTCCAACTCCACCCTCTCCCACAAGTAG
Organism: Neotragus pygmaeus; assembly: GCA_006410875.1. NCBI lineage: Eukaryota > Metazoa > Chordata > Mammalia > Artiodactyla > Bovidae > Neotragus > Neotragus pygmaeus. The sequence goes on along the minus strand of SJYV01016221.1, from coordinate 146,400 downwards.
AATAAGTTCTCAACAAGGACAGCTCGACAACCAGCAGGTATGCGGGACCCGGGGGGTCACCAGGGACAGTTCTCAAGGAACAGCTGCCTCCTTCCCTCCCAGTCATAGGACCCGCTCGGGGGTTCTCTTGGGATCTCACAGGGAAGCAGCAAGGGGGCGAAGTAGGGGGCTCCAGCCTGGTCCCAGGACCTGGTTGGCTTCCCTCAGCCCCACGGGCTCCCCCTCCCGGTCCTCTGCAAACCTGGAGCGAAAGTCATCTCCGAACTGCCCCACCAGCACCAAAACCCTGGGAGACCCATTATTCACAGGCTGAATTATTCATATTCACCCATTATTCATATTCATTCACCAGTGCTGATGTGTGAGCCTCCACTTCACTCCTTTCACTGCTGAACGATATTCCACTGAAGCTGTAGCATCCACCACTCACTTCACTCCTGTGTTACATTACACTCTAAGGACTTTTCACGCATCATTTATCCATTCCCCTCTCAATGGGTCATGAGTTGTTTGCAGATGTTTGTTATTATGCTGCTACTGAAAATAAACCTTATGAATCTATGTGTTCTGGGGAGTGGAGGCTTCACTGTGGGCTGGATATTCAGGGAGAACTTTCCAGATGGCAGATCAGACTCCCCATTTCCTGCTCTCCCCGCATCTCTACCTCTAAGGAGCACCACAGTGAGCCGCCCAGGACCCCAGACAGACATGACCATGATAAGCCCCTGCCAGAGCATAGAGCTGGTTCCCTACCTGCTGCGGAGGTGGTCGTCCTCGGGAGAAGGAACAGCTGCTGTCCAGCTGCTCACTACAGTCTGCCGTCCACTGCAAGGGAGAAAGGAATGGTCAGTGATGGCAAGACACACAAGCTCATCCTCACTCTGCCCTGGCCCCCCAGGCAGGGTCCCACCCTGCTGAAGTATAGCCAGTATGAATTCCTGCTCAGCCAATGACAAATCCTTCTCTACCAGCAGGTCCGAGTTGGCACCTCCAGATTCCATGGAGGTGACCCTTTGGCATATGTGTGAGGAAGCAGACTCATTTTCCTTTGCCTAAGCCCACCAATGTGATAAAGATCCAGCTACATTCCAAAGCCAACCAGACACCACCCAGGGTAAACAGGAGTTTTAAGAAAATGGCACCATGTTTGACCACCCTGCTTCAGCCATACCAGGCCCTACGGTGCCAAGAAAGTGAAAACCGCTCATTCGTGCCCGACTCTTTGCTGAACTACACAGTCCATGGAATTTTCCAGGCAAGAATACTGGAGGGGTGGCCTTTCCTTTCTCCAGGGGATCTTCCCAACTCAGGGATCGAACCCAGGTCTCCTGCATTGCAGGCAGATTCTTTACCNCAAGAAAGTGAAAACCGCTCATTCGTGCCCGACTCTTTGCTGAACTACACAGTCCATGGAATTTTCCAGGCAAGAGTACTGGAGGGGTGGCCTTTCCTTTCTCCAGGGGATCTTCCCAACTCAGGGATCGAACCCAGGTCTCCTGCATTGCAGGCAGATTCTTTACCAGCTGAGCCACAGGGGAAGCCCAAGAATACTAGAGTGGGTAGCCTATCCCTTCTCCAGCGGATTTTTCCCAACACGTGAATCGAACAGGGGTCTCCTGCACTGCCAGTGGATTCTTAAACCAACTGAGCTATCAGGGAAGCCCTTACAGTGTCAAGGTTGGAGCTAAAGGTGAGGCACGTATGTGGGGATCATCCCGTACACCCAGCCCCCAAATATGGTGGACCTGTGCACTGACAGGAGGGTACAGCATCAGAGAAGAGCCCCAGACTGGCCATCAGAAGCCCAGCTCGAGCCCAGTCCCACCACTGACCTCATGAGAGCTCAGGGGCCTCTCGGGCCCCCAAGGTGGTCTGACCACCAGCAGTGTGACCGTCCCCAGAGCCTGCCACACGGCGGGTGTTTGGTCCCAGCGGGTGATTGGTCCACTCACTCAATCACTCTCTCAGAGCAGGACCTGTCTTCTCCATTTGGAAAAGCCCTCCAAGGGAAATTTAAGAGGCCCTGAAATCATCGTTATCTCCCAGGCTCCACTTTGTCATCGATAATATGGGGACAGCAAGACTGGGTGACTCTCCAAAGGTGGGAATGAGGGCCTTTGTAAGCCATAAAAAATCTACACATAGGCCTGGTGGTGCAGTGGGAAAGAATCCGCCAGCCAGTGCAGGGGACGTGGTTTCAGTCCCTGATCCGGGAAGACCCCACATGCTAAGGGACGACTAAGCCCGTGCGCCTAAAGCCAATGCTCTGCAGTAAGAGAAACCACGGCAGTGAGACGCCTGCTCGCCGCAGCTGGAGAGTAGCCCCAGCTCGCCGCCGCTGGAGAAGGCCTGCATGCGGTAACGAAGACCCAGAGCAGCCGTAAAATAAATAAACCTAAAACAAACAAACCTGTGCATAGATACTGAGTAGTGGTAACAGTACAGCTCTTCCACTGTAAGGAGCTATGCAGGTATATGGAGGTGCTTCTACTATTGCATTAAATGTGAGGTAGGCTCTCCAGCTCATGTTGAACACTGACGTCAACTACAACCTGTATAAGTCATAACAACCGGAGGAGCCCACTCTCTGTTTGACACACTTGGTCAGAACTGTGAGTGAGTGTGGATGGCTCAAGGCCATCACCAACCTGGATGTGTAAAACCTTGGCAAGACACACCCTCCAGACTGTGGGTCAAGGATGTGACTTTTGTATAAGAAAGACATTTTATTACAATGCTGATGATACAGGCTGGTCCAAGTGTCCTCTATTAGCCGTGTTGGCCAATAAATAGGAACCACAGATGTAATTTTAAATGATTAGCCATATTTAGAGAAGGAAAAGAAAAAAGGTAAAATTAAATTTAACAATCCATTCACTTCAACAATTACTTAATATAAAATTTATCAATAAGATATTTTACATACTTCTCTCCATACTAAGATTTTGAAATCTGCTTAGAGCTTGTCAATTTATTTTTTTACTATTTATTTAGCTATTATTGGCTGTGCCATGTGGCATGTGAGATCTCAGTTCCAGACCAGGGATCAAATCTGTGCCCACTACAATGGAAGGGCAGAGTCTTAACCACTGGACCACCAGGAATCCCAGAGCTTGTCAATTTTTCAAGTGCTCAAGAGCCATACAGAGCTAGTGGCTGTCATATTGGACAGTCCAGCTCAGTTTGAAGGAACAGGTAAAGGCCAGGCACCAGTCCCCGAAGAGTGTGCCCTCCAAGCTGCTTCCTGCTCATCGCTGCTCTGTACTGCTGAACCCTGCAGACTCAGGGGCTTCCAGCTGGGTTGGCCCAATGGCAGACAAGAAGAAGAGAGGGAAGCCCTGAAGTCTCTCCCCCTTCTCTCTGTGCCTCAGGCAGTGTTACCAGCAGCGACTGGGTCTTTGCAAGGCTCCAGCCTCACCAGATAGGCTTTCTGTGCAAGACCCCTAACCCTGGGCTCCGGCAATACCATCTCCACCCTTTCTGCCTCAGGCCTAAAGGAGGCGATGGCTTCCTGTGGTTGTCTAGTTTCTCAGCTCTTTTATCATCTGGATAATCAACTCCCTGGGTGGGATTCCCTGTCTGGATACTTGTAGTTTCAAAGCATCTCTGCAAAGATATTTAATAAATTACAGGGGAAAAAAAAAAAACAAAAACTGAGAAGTCCATCAGATACCACCTTAAACCAAGTGATCAAGGATAACATCATCTGTAATAAAACATATAACCACCATGGACTTCCCAGCATAATGCCCTGAGAAGGGCCATGTCACTCTTAAGGGGTTCTTGCCAAAAATGCACAGTGTCAATCAGGCAACCCAAACTGATGAAATTTCCAAAAAATAAATGACCTTCAAAAGTGTCAGGGTTGTAGGGATAAGAAAAGACCACAGGAGTGCCACAGGTCGGAGGAGAATAAGAAAGCAAGACAATTTGATGCAAATTTGGATCTTGGAACAGGAAAAGGACATTAGTAGATACACTAGTGATTTTCGAGTAAAATCTCATTTTACCAATGCTAATTTCTCAGTTTTGATCATTGCACTATGGTTACATAAGATGTCCATATTAGGGAACAGGCACATCGGAACACCTGTACAATTTTTGTGCATCCGCTATAAGCCAAAAGGAACTTCAAAACAAAAAGTAATCCAGGGACTTCCCTGACAGTCCAGGGCTTAAGATTAACATTCCATGCTTCCACTGCAGGGGACATGGCTTCAACCCCTGTTTGGGGAACTAAGATCCTTCATGCCGCATGGCATGGCAAAAAAAAAAAAGTAATCCACGTATGTATACATGTGTTTAGATATATACATTTGTAAAATATCTGGACTACTATAAAAACAATCCCTCTGCTTTACTGCTTCCCATACTTGAGGGGTGTCTCCTTTCCTGGATGGAGCCTGGCTGAGAGCAGGGAGGATGATCAAGATGCAGAGTGACTGACAGCCGGGGGAGAGCTACATGCCACACGCCNTCTGGACTACTATAAAAACAATCCCTCTGCTTTACTGCTTCCCATACTTGAGGGGTGTCTCCTTTCCTGGATGGAGCCTGGCTGAGAGCAGGGAGGATGATCAAGATGCAGAGTGACTGACAGCCGGGGGAGAGCTACATGCCACACGCCTCGTCCCATCCCAGGACAGCCTTGCAGAGACAGGCTTCCTCCCCTGGGGCATCCCAAACACTTCAACCCCAGCTGCACACCCGCCGAGGTGACAGCCTGCAGAACAGTGACCCGAGGGTGGGGACACCTCCTCCTGGGGTCAGCGCGATCCCTGGCAGGGCAGAGGCAGCCAGCAACACTGGCTGTCCAGACAGGCAGGCACAGAGGGGAGGCCGAGGCTCCTGCACAGCCACGTGCCGCCTTAGCCCCCTGGATGAGACGTCTGTGCTTCGTCAGAGGTCACCTCAACTTTACAGCGGCCAACCTTCCCGAGTGCCTCTGCTGTGGGACCTGCACCCAGCGCTCCCTTCACAGGAGAGGTGAGATGCCCAGGAACAGTAAGACGGAGAGGGGGGATGCAAGGCTGAGAAGGACAGAGCGCTCTCGAAGGATTCTCTGGGGAAGGAAAGCAGTCAAGCTCAGATCCCTGGAGGAGAGTGAGCCCAAGTGTGGACCCAGCAGGGGAATACTAGCCAGCTCAGGGGCAGTGGGGAGCAAGCAGGACCCTCCTGCTAGGCAGTCAGAGCCTCCTCCTGGGTGCACAGCGGGTGGAAGGCTTGTGATGGGGTGGTGGGGGCAGGGAGGGGGGTTGCCACGGGGACGGGGAGCATCATCAGTGCTGTGTTAGAAGGCTGAACTGGCCAGAAGTGTGGGTGCGGGGAGTCCACAGGTCAGGAGGCTAGCGTCCTGAGTCGTTCGGGTCTCCACTGGGAGAGCAGGCAGCAATGGAAATGGAGTGGCTCTGAGAGCATCGTACGGACAAGCAGTGAGCAGAGGGCTGATGTGTGTAGGAAACCTAGCAAGAAAGGAAAGTCCACAGAAACTCACCCCAGGGACCCAGCTGTGGCCCTGGGGAAAGCTGCTGGAGGAAGGTACAACTTTCCCGATGCCCCCAAGTTAAAGTGTTGGTGGCTCAGTTGTGTCTGACTCTTTGTGACCCCCTGGACTGTAGCCTACCAGGCTCCTCCATCCATGGGATTCTCCAGGCAAGAATACTGGAGTGGGTTGCCATTTCCTCCTCCAGGGGATCTTCCCGACTCAGGGGTTGAACCTGGGTCTCCTGCATGGCAGGCGGATTCTTTACCCTGCACTTAGCCCTGGAAGCTGCACCCACTGGGCCCGTGCAGCACCCCACCTCCAGCTCCCGAGCCACATCCGCGCTCTGCTGCTGCCTGAAGCCCCTGAGAGCTCTCCCTTCCCTGCTCAGGGCTCCCCACCATCTGCTGGGATCCTGCTGCCCCGCTAACTTCTTCCTGCTTAGGCTGAAGCCACCACCCCCTCTGTCCCCTTTGCCTTTAATGAGCCACTGCCTAGAGANCTGAAGCCCCTGAGAGCTCTCCCTTCCCTGCTCAGGGCTCCCCACCATCTGCTGGGATCCTGCTGCCCCGCTAACTTCTTCCTGCTTAGGCTGAAGCCACCACCCCCTCTGTCCCCTTTGCCTTTAATGAGCCACTGCCTAGAGAAAACACAGGCCTTCCGGGAACTGTCCTCATCTGCATGAGATGATTCCAGAAAAGAAAAGGGCCCCCTTGGGGAACACTCTCTTCGGCCCTGCCCCGATGCCTGGGTCAGCCCAGTGCATTTCTCCTTTGGGGTGAAGGGTTTAGAGCTGAGAGCAAGTTCCCTGGGGGGTAAGGTGGCCCCTCCTGAAAAGGTCATGGGACACAAAGAGGCTGGAAAAGGTGGGAAATCTGTGTACAGGGGAACACCGACCATGGAACTCAGAGTGGTTTGGGGTCTTCACCATAACTGCTATCACCTATGTCTTAATTCAAAAAGATGAAACAAAGATGGCACAGGGTTAAGGTTTAACAAACAAAGGCGCACGGATGGTTTATTCTGTACTCAAAACAGATGGTTTTTCTATCTGTTCTTATCAGTACATTCTAAATGCTATTGCTAATTGCTAAGTCATTGCAGTCGTGTCCGACTCTGTGTGACCCCATAGACGGCAGCCCACCAGGCTCCCCGTCCCTGGGATTCTCCAGGCAAGAACACTGGAGTGGGTTGCCACTGCCTTCTCCAATGCATGAAAGTGAAAAGTGAAAGGGAAGTTGCTCTTTGCGACCTCGTGGACTGCAGTCTACCAGGCTCCTCCATCCATGGGATTTTCCAGGCAAGAGTACTGGAGTGGGGTGCCATTGCTTTCTCCAACATTCTAAATACTTCATGCTAAAAGAATTAAAATCTGTTATCAGTCATTTGCTCGCCAGGATGGACAATATTTGGAGAGCAGGCTTGACGGAGGACAGAGGACGCCACTGGAGGTTGAAGGAGGAGTAAAAAGAGAAAAGCCCAAGGCAGAGAGGCTGCATGAGCCCCCTTTTCAGTGGTGTTTGAAGTCCGTGGACTTGCCCTTCCAGACATGGACGTGTATCAAGTGAAAGCCGCTCAGCTTTATCTGACTCTTTGAGACCCCATGGACTATACAGTAGTTCTCCATGGACTTCTCCAGGCCAGAATACTGGAGTGGATAGCTTTTCCCTTCTCCAGGGGATCTTCCCAGCCCAGGGATCAACACCAGGTCTCTGCAGGCAGATTCTTTACCAGCTGAGCCACCAGGGAAGTCTGGACGTGTATCAAGGGCAGAGTCAAATCAGCAGGCTGAATCAGTAGGAGGAGCGGCAAAGATCAGCTGATAAAACTGCATCCATGTACAGACAGATGTGTACATAGGAACTTAGTGTGTGATAAGGACAGTGTCTCCCATGAGGGGAGGGAGAGACCATCAGTAAACAATATACACAGGGACTGAGACAACCACCGAGCTAGTGAAGGGAAAACGACCCCAGCGTCTGCCTCCTACCACACATGGACAGCACATTCCAAGTTGGTTAAAATCCAAGATGCAAGTTTTAAATTCCATCAAAGTCTAAAATTTCGTGTTAAAAAAAAAATTCACAAACACAAGGACAAGTGAGAGGCCCCTTGCAACATGTATAGCAAAGGGTTCCTCACCAGGACATTAAAGATTTCATTTAAACCCAGGCATGAAGGCTGCTACATACATGAACATTTACTCCACACAGATCCCTAGGCCTGTTTATTACCCCCAACTTTGCAAACATGGAACTTGAGACAAAGCATAGCCAAGTAACTGACCCAGGATGACACAGCCAAAAGAGAGGCAGAATGAGTAAAAGGGATATACAGATATTAGTTCAAAGAGCCAGTGACGATGTTCGAAACTAAATGTATTTATGATCATGGATTCGATGCTGAAATAGAAATTATTTTATTGTAGTAAAATATAATTAACTATTAAATTAAATATATAATTAAATATATTAATTAAAATATATATTAAAATATATAATTTATATATAATTAAACACTTCAACTATTTTTAAGTGCACAATTTAGTGGCACAATTCAGGGAGGCCTGGCGTGCTGCGATTCATGGGGTCGAAAAGAGTCGGACACGACTGAGCAACTGAACTGAACTGAACATCTGAAAACTGAACTCTTGACCTCCCCAACACTGATCTTCCAGGGTCTTCCATCTCATTTCTGGAAAGTCTGTCCTTCCACAGGCTCAGTCTGTTGTCAAGGCCAGTCATGTTGCCTGTGCCTTAAAGAATGAGAAACTGACCGCCTCTCACCACCTCCACGGTCCCACACAGCTCCAAGCTGCCATCACCTCTGACCTTGGCCAACCAAGGACTTCGTGGTCCCTGCTTCCTTTCCGCCCTGCCCCTGGACGTTGCTGACTGTCCACAAAGCACCCAGAGTGGCTCGATCTAACCAATACGACCTCTCTCCTCTGCTCAAAACCCTCCAGTGTCTCACTGACCGGGCCCCACAGATGTGGCTCTTTGCCCCCACCAGACGGGCCGCAAAGCTACTCCTCAGAGTGGGGTACACTCCCACACCAGAGCTGTGTTCCTGACATCCCCTCTGCCTGGAAGGCTGGTTCCTTAGTGGCCTCACTCTCACCCTCTTCAAATCTTTACTCAAAGGTCTAAGTAAGTCTTCTAGACAGCCCAGCAGCCCGGGCCCTTCTTGCCTCTTTCACGTATACAGCACCTTCTAACATCCTGTTTCCTTCTTTGTCTGTCACCTGTCTTTCTCCCTCTGAAGATAAGTTCTATTCATGACTTTATCCCCAGAGCCTAGAACAGGGCCTGAATTAATCATTCTTAGCTCTAATTATATTTCATTATTTAGCCAATGGTAACTGGCCAGTTTCAGCAACTGTACTTTATGCCCAAACCACCAAACAATGTGTAGGAGACCAAGCTAAATAAGGAAACAAGCTAAAAGCTACATGTATGCTAGAAGCTCAACTCTTGAGAGGTATATTAAGAAAAATTAATACACAAAAACTATACTAGTTTTTATCATAAAATTATGGTGGGCTTCTTTCTGTTTTCTGATTGTCCCTGTTCTTCTACTGTTGCTTTAAAAGTAAAATAAAAAGTTAACCTGTTTTTAAAAACAACTAGTAATCAGATTTAAAAGGGCTCAGCCTCACTAAAAATCAAGGAAATGCAAATTAAAGCGATGAGAGACCATTTGTCCCAATCCACTGGTGGTCCTGTGAATAATGCAACAGGCCTTCTGGAGAGCAATGTGGCAACAGCTATTAAATTTGATTCTATTTCTCAGCATCCACCTAAAGAAACACTTTCACATGTGCAGGAGGAGACATGTTCAGAAGTGTTCGCTGATATATCCTGTATCTCCAGGGGAAATTCTGCAAGTAATCTGAATGTCCAGCAATAGGTAAATGGTTAAAATATGGAACATCCATACCGTGGGTTCCTTCACAGCCATTAAACAGCACACAGCAGATGTACAAGCCTGGAGGAATCACTAGGGCAAACGGCTGGGTGGAAAAGGTGAGTTCTCAAACAACATAGTCCCCAGCTATGATACAAGATTTGGAAATAATATAGTTCTGTAAGTCATTAAAAAGGTGAGGAAGTTAACTCATCATTCTGATGGAGGTAGAGGTAAGACAGTGGAATAAGGCAGTAGCTAATTAGCCTTTGAATTCTTAAGTATCATGAGAATATATGCATACAGTAATTGTGTAATTAAAAATAAATTATCTTCTTAAATAAGGAGAAAGATAAAATGATTCCCCATATTCACCTACCCCACAGTTCCCTTCAAACTCACTTCTGCTAAGCCTTTCATGGTTGGTCCACCATTGAGCGCTTCCTCCTTTGAGCAACCACGGCAGGGAAGGATTCCAAGGCAGGAGGAAATGAGGGGATGGGATAGAAGAGGGGTGAGGGAACAGTCACAGGGAAAGCAGAATGCAGGGAAAAATGTGATGAGAAAGAGGGAAGGAAAATGCTGTGAGAAGCAACTTCACACTCATCTGCATCCTCTTATCATCCATCCCTCTGTAAGGTCTCTTCCAAACGCATGACTTCCAGGAGCCTCACAGCATCCACAAGAACTACAGGAAGTTACCTTCACCCTCACTGGCTCTTCATGTGACTTGTTACCAAGAATTCTGGGGAAAACATGCTTTCATTAGACATATCTATTCTTTACAATGTCCCTACATTCTACCCTTCCGAGAGAGTAGAGCTCCAGGCCATTCACCACGGAGGGGTGGGGAAGGGAGACAGACAAATCCACCTGTGGCTGTGGGTCTTTAAGCTGAAAGGGATGTCAGAGTCACATGGAAGCTGACAAGAATGTCAGTGCCCAGACCTGTCCCCGTTCCACTCAACTCTGGGGTGGACCTGCCCAAGCTCCCAAGCAATTCCAGTGAACAGCCAGAGTGGTGAACACTGCTTCAAAGCTTGCTGATGGTCCATAAAACCATCGAGTAACATCAGAGGTGCCAAACTTCCCTACTTACGACATCCCAGTCTCTTCCTCAAAAGGTTACCGGTCAATGAGACTTGGAATCCCAATTCTCATTCCACAGGGGAAAAAAGTATACTAACCTCCCAGCAGCCTGCTAGTCACAGCCTGTACCTGTCAGGGAACCAAAAGTAGGTGGGGAAGGGGCGGATCCCGGGGCCCAGCTCAGCCACCACTTGAGCAGTAGGGTTTGGCTATGTCCCATCTCTGCATCTCAGTTTTTCTCTTCTGCAGAATAGAGCCATCACCTCCCTCCTCCCAAGGACAGAGTAAGGACAACTTTCAGGATATGCCTTTGCAGACTTGGAATCCACTGGAAGGGAGGCACTCTTAAAATGTGTGGGGTAATTTTAAATTGATATCCCAAACATGTTGGGAAACTTGGAACATACAGTCTCTAGGTTACTCATCTAGGATAAAAAGGGACCTCTCTCTTCTTCTCTCCCCACCATTACATCCATCCATTCATTCATTTCCCTTTCTAGTTGTGGGCGGGGGAGGGGCAGGGGGAACACACTATACAAGCATCTCGAGGTATTTTCTTCCTGAGAGTCAACTGTCATCTCTCAGATCCTAAAAAATGACCTCACCCACTGAAAAGCAGCATTCTTCTCCACTCCTTCAAGTCTTCTCAAGGTTTCCAAGATTCTTAACAATTTTCTCTCCCAGAAACATCAAAACACCACTGCAGACAGGCAGCCTGGGACATTCTCTGAGGTTTTTTTGTTTTTGTCTTTGGCTTCCCTTTAAAACAGTCATCAGGTTAAATAAAAACAAGCAAAAGTGCTTTAGCAGAAAGATTTCCCATTAAGTGGTGTCAATAAAGAGATTGTATTTTTTTCAAAGACTGGTTATATAGACACTTCTAACCCTGGCCTTGCTTAGAGTCACCACAGCTGCCCCCTCCCCTGGAGTCTGGACTCCAGCTGTTTTGGGTTATGGAGAAGTAGTTGGTGGGAGCAGGATTGGAATGTACGCCCCTTGGCCAGCAGCGCACAGGAGGATCCCAGGATCCTGCCAGGTGTTTGCATTCTTCCAGGGAACCTCAGGGAATGCAGGCAGCTTAAGGAATGCATCTAGATGGCACAAGTGTTTTCCACACTCTGCCTCCCAGATAACATCTGTTTAACAGCTGCTCTAGATGTGGATATCTGGGCACGGCTAGGCCCAACCTATCCCAGGAGCAGGAGCTGGAAGTGCAGGGCCCAGATTGAAGCTCTGTGTCCTGAGAGCTCAGCTGGTCCTACAGAGAGGCCAGAGGTACTGGGAAGGCCCCTCCTTCCAAATTCTCCCTGATGGGAATGGAGATTCTACCGCTCGCAAAGCGCTCCACTGGGGTGAAGCTTCACAGCTTCCTGAGACCCCTCTCTTGGAAGAGCCCATTTCACCTGGAGAAAACTTCAGGGGATGCTCTGCTGGAGGCCACTGGAGTCCCCCACATCGTGGGGGAGACAGGCAGCACATGCCAGACCAGCCCCATGCCTCTCTGTGGGGCTGGAGCCAAGGCCAAGCCCTTCATCTACTCAAGGCCTTTGCTCCAGCAACCAGCCCCTCCGCCCTGGACCACTCCCATCCAGGCTTATGCCTCCACCGCCTTCGATGACATCTTCCTGACATCACCTCCTGACCCTCATCACTCCTCACTCTCCATTTTCTTGATTTATTTTTCCCCAGAGCAGTTGCCATCCACCCCTGGAATAAGGGCCACAAGGGGTGAGCTTTTCCTCTCTTTTGCTCACTCCCGGGTACACAGTCCTAGGACAGTGCCAGTTGCAGAGCAGGTGTTCAGTGCATACTTGCAGCTTGAATACTGAACAGATTACAGGCTCACTACTACCTGTGATCTCAGAACTTGAAGGACACCCAGGAAAGCATCGCATATATTTCCATTTCTCTCTCAGGACTGATCTTCCCTCCCCTCCCCTCCAGTGGGGTAAGGCATGCAGCACCATGGGGATTAGGCATGCAGCACCATGGCTCTGAAACAGGAGGGAAGGGGACAGAGCGCAACCTCGAGAAGAACAACATAAGTCACGAAAGTGAAAGTTGCTCAGTCGTGTCTGACTCTCCGCAGCCCCATGGACTACAGTCCATGGAATTCTCCAGGCCAGAATACTGGAATGGGTAGCCTTTCCCTTCACCAGGGGTTCTTCCCAACCCAGGGATCCAACCAGGTCTCTCACACATTGCAGGCAGATTCTTAACCAGCTGAGCCACCAGGGAAGCCCAAGAATACTGGAGTGTGTAGCCTATCCCTTCTCCTGGGGACCTTCGCAACCCAGGAATCGAACTGGGGTTCTTTACCAACTGAGCTATCAGGGAAGCCACATAGTCACAGGACATGACAAAAACTGATTAGAACTACCTAGATCCAAGATGGCCAAAGAGTCAACTTCCAGTAGACCTTGAGCCTCATTATATCCTCATTGTAATATATTAGCTAAATGACACACTCACCAGCACCGTGAAAGTTCAGAGCTAACCATAAAAGGCTAAATAGTGGGCAGTGGCCCAATGCCTGGAAATCCTTGTCCTTCCTCCCACCCTAAAGAGTTGGAATCCTCCCACTCTAGCCTGAGAAATTACTCAGCCCATAAAAACTAACCAAGCCATATTTCAGAGCCTCTGGTCCTCTAAGATGGCCCACACTCTGTGGAGTATGTTTCACTCTAAATAAAGTCACTTCTTACCTATCACTTTGTCTCTCACTGGATTCTTCCTGAGATAAGACATCAAGAACCCGAGCTTCACAAAGTCTTGACAAGTGTGTGATCTCAACTAAGAGCGTGGGTTCAGGTCCCAATCTGAGCTGCACTGTTTTGGTTTCAGAATTTCCCAAGGCCACTCCTGGTCCTGAGTTGCAGGAAAGCCACAAGTTCATTCTGGCCTTCGAAAAGCTGGAGGCTCTGCATCTGCTGCCCACCCAGATGGTGAGTCAGACAGCTACACTTGGCTTTCCTCCAAACCAGGGGCCACACGTGGCTCCTCCCTACTTGGGAGAGGAGCCCTTGGCTTGAGGGTGGACAAGCGCAAGAGATGGATGCTGGGCCTTAGATCCTGGACAGAAGAGACCCTCCTGAACCTCCAGATACAGACAACACCCTGCTCCTCCTCTTATCACTTCTGAACTGTCAACACTCCTGAGATGGCAGGATCATCCTCATTCACCAGGTAAGAAAGCCAAGCCTCAGAGAAGCTGAGGGGTCTGCTTGCCTGAGGTCACACATGGAACCAACTCTTGAACAATGATCTACTGAGGATTTATCATGTTCAACAGAGATGCACTTGACATGGTCACTTCCCTTAATGGTTCACATTCTACTCTGGAGAACTGGAAACTTCCAAATCTCGACCCACAGTCTTTCAGCAGAGTTCACCTTCCACCAGGGCTGCCACAGACTGGCCAGCAGCAGAGAAGCTCCAGAGCTTCAGACCTGAGATTCTGGTCTGAAGGCTTTATGTGCGTCACGAGGTCTGGCACACAGAGCCCTGGGTGAGGCCTGAGAGACACGATCCTTTGGCTGCCAACAACTGCCTGTATTCGACATCAGAGGACCTGTTCAGAAGTGACAGACTTTTGATGGTGTACCTTTGGATGAGCTTCAGTCATCAGATGTCTGCTAGAACATGAGCTTGTGGCTCATGGAGCAGGGAGCAGTGCCTTGCACACAGCAGGTGCTCAATAAGCGAGGTTCCATGAATTGTGAGTCTGCTGGGCCCGAGTCTGCCCAGTGGGGTCAGAGGGGCCAGGGGTGCACAGCCGGGGGCTTCATGCCTGGATCCCACACACTCTGATTGGGGGGCCATCCCCACCTTGGCAATCTAGGGCCACATGACCAGACGCTGCCTGGAGCCAGGGCCCCTAGCAGCCCTCTGAGCTTGCCGAGCCCCGTGCCCTCCTGGGCAGTGTTACCTGGGAGACGTGGGACTGCGTCTTCTCACTCTCGCCGTCACCCTCCGTCTTGTCGGCCAGCAGCCCCTGCACCTGGTACTCCAGCACGTAGCTGTCGATGAAGCGCTCCAGCTCCTCGATCTCCTGGGAGCGGCTGCTCCCGGCTTCAGAGGAGGCCGACGCTGCTGAAGAGTTCTCCATCCCTCCCGCTCAGGGGCCTGGGCTGCGGGAGGCAGAGGACAGACGGGCTCGGTGAGATGATGGTGCTGGAGGCAGAGATGGGGACCCCACCTCCCGGAGGCACTCCCTCATCCATCCTGCGCTCTCCCAAGCCCTCGAGCGTCAGTGGGGCGCCAGCTGGCCTTTAGCGAGTGAAGAGGAAGCTGTGATTCCTCCTGGGGGGTGGGGAAAGAGACTCAGGCCCAGAGAAGGGCCAGTATTGTGCCTAATTGTCCAGCATCGTAACTGGTGCCACGCTGGGTGTCAGTTCATACCTAGACCTCACCACTCAGAAGAAAGTGGAAAATTGGACCCAGCCTACCACCCCAGCCCCATTTCCCAACATGGAGTTAACAAAATCTATCATAAAGCAGAATAAGACTGACCACAGGTGTCTATGTCCCTGACTCCAGCATTGAGACATACAGGGGGTCCCCAGACACAGACGCTTTAAAGGGCCTGCGCCTCCAAGGAATACCTCNCCCCATTTCCCAACATGGAGTTAACAAAATCTATCATAAAGCAGAATAAGACTGACCACAGGTGTCTATGTCCCTGACTCCAGCATTGAGACATACAGGGGGTCCCCAGACACAGACGCTTTAAAGGGCCTGCGCCTCCAAGGAATACCTCCTTCCAAAGACATGTTTTCGTTCTGGACACCAGACCATCCCTAAATTTGGTGAAGACAGTAGGCGATAACGTTGATTCTGCAGCCCTGTTAGTGGTGTGTCCAGTAGGACACACGCTATACCCCGTCTCTAAGGACATAACTAGCTTTTAATGAGACAATGTGTGAGGCCCAGAGGGTTGTCTGGGGGGCACGGTTCAGCCTCGGACACTGTCTGGTCACCCTCCATAGGAGCATGATGCCCTCATTAACAGCTCAGGCCCTCTCCCTGAGAAGCTTGACGTAGGTTTGACCAGTGTTCCATGGATATCTATTAAAGTCCACCAATAAAACTGCTGTCCCTAAGAGGAATTCCCTGGCAGTCCAGGGGCTAGGACTCTGCACTTCCACTGCATAGCACATCAGCTCCATCCCTGGTCAGGGAACTAAGATCCTATATGCCTTGCTGCTGCTGCTGCTAAGTCAATTCAGTCGTGTACGACTTTGTGCGACCCATAGACAGCAGCCCACCAGGCTCCCCCGTCCCCGGGATTCTCCAGGTAAGAACACTGGAGTGGGTTGCCGTTTCCTTCTCCAATGCATGAAAGTGAAAAGTGAAAGTGAAGTCGCTNTACGACTTTGTGCGACCCATAGACAGCAGCCCACCAGGCTCCCCCGTCCCCGGGATTCTCCAGGTAAGAACACTGGAGTGGGTTGCCGTTTCCTTCTCCAATGCATGAAAGTGAAAAGTGAAAGTGAAGTCGCTCAGTCGTATCTGACTCTTCACGACCCCATGGACTGCAGCCTATCAGGCTCCTCCGCCCATGGGATTTCCCAGGCAAGAGTACTGGAATGGGGTGCCATTGTCTTCTCCCTATATGCCTTGAGGCATTACTTTAAAAAAAAAAAGCTGTCCATCTCCAAGAGGACTGGTTCACCAGCAGGTGCAGGGGCCAGGCCTGCAGGGACACCTTCACTGTCTACTCTTGTCCTCAAAGCTTCCCGCAGCCCACCTGGAAGTTGAGAAAGCTAGAACTATTCTTACTACTAGCTCCCTTCCCAGCAGGGACAACCTCCCAACTCCTGCTCCTGACAGGAAGGGGCTTTAAAGCTGGTCTGGCATCCCTTCCACTGTCTGGAAATCAGTGCTTTCCAGGGGGAGCCCACTGAGCAGAAAAAGCAGAGATTGCACATGGTTTCACCATCAGAACTAGTACAAGAGCCTTCTACCAAATCACCACCCTTAGACACACAAAGTGAAGTGAAGTGAGGTCGTTCAACAAAGACCCAAGTAAATGCGCGGGGCTGAGACCACAAAGGGCTTTCGGCGCCTTGAACGTGTTGTGGATAATAAAGACAGCTTCCTAGTATGTTTAGAGGAACACTTGAATCTCAAAACCTTGGATTACTGAGAGCTTTTTTAGGACACAGTTATTCACCAACACGTAAGAGTTTGTTGACTTTTCAATCGTAATGAATCCAAAACAGGACAAGAAGCGGCCCGAGGGGTTCCAGAAATGCCGCGAGACCATGAATGCTGACTGCCCCAAAACCTGTCGGGCTCCCCGGAGGCTGTGTTGACCATGGGAAGGATGGTCACACGAGCGGACACGCGCTCTCCAGCTGATTTCCTGATTCAGGTTTTGCCTCTTGGCCGCTGCATGAGATCCAGCCTCCCCTGGACCCCAGACCAGCTACAGACGGTATGTGCTGGGCTTCTGAGCTCAGCAATCTTGGGGCTCGCGGGTGTGTCCACCTGCCCCGGAGGGAGGAGCCTGTGGTTTCAGGCTTGGGTACTCTCTTCAGAGCGGGGGAACCCAGGGATGGAGGCCTGTGGCAGTGAATGTGCAGGCAGGCACTTTGCTTAGATTGAAATAAGTGTGCCTAGTGGTGCAAAGGCCACTTCCTCCACCTGCCATTCAAGGCCCAGAGTGATCTTACGTCCTTCCTACCACCAACCCCACCGCTCAGACAGCTGCCTCCTGCCCCCTACCAGTCTGCTTTTTGTCCTGGATGTAAGTCAAGTGTGGCAGACTTCAGAACTCAAGAGAACCCTGAGCATACACTTTATCCCAGTTACTCAATCAAACATTAACCTAGGAACTCCTGGGAGAGGATTCTGTAAATGTAATTAAACTCCAAGTCAGCAGATCTGAAGACAGACAGAGTATTCAGGAGGGCCTGACCCAATCACATGAGCCCCTTACATCTGGGGCTGGAGGGAGAGACAGAGTTGCCGGCCTGAAGGAGAAGGAATGTGTGTAAAGTTCGTGGGCAGCCTCGAGAGGCTGACAGCCATCTCTGGTCAATGACAGATCAGGAAAAGTGCTTCCAGCCTGCAAGAGCAAGAAGTAAATTCAACAAGCCCTTAGCGTGGGGGCAGGTTCTGTCTCCCAGAGCCTCCAGAACAGAACTCAGCCTGACCAACACCCTGCTTTCAGCTTCCTGCTATGCCGAGAGGGGCTTCTGACTTCCAGCCCCGTGAGATGACAAACAGGCATCATTCTAAGCCCTTAAGTGTGTGGCACTAAACCACTAACACGGACGCTCTTTCTGCCTCTGTGCTTTTGCTCACCCAAAGTCACTCTCCCCTTCCCTCCGCCTGCCCAGTCTCGGGGTCCTTATACTCACGAGGGGCTAGAACCTTGGAGGCCAGTGCCAAATAGCCCAATCCCCGCCTTTAACAGCAGTGAGTGGGCAAAGGATTCACCCAGTCTCAGTCTAGGGGTATGAATACGGCAACCCCTATTAATGACAGGAGCTGCTAATGTACCTGCACAAGTAGCCTGGGCCAGCACCCTCCTCAGCACTCCACAGGCCTTCATCCACTTACCCCTCCCTGTAACTCTATGCAATTGATACAAAGTAACTTGCCCAAGATCACACAGCAGATCCACCCACACCTCACTGCTTCTTCTTCTTCTTTTTGGGGGGAATATAATTGCTTACAACATNCAATTCATGGGGTTGCAAAGAGTCGAACAACGACTGAGCGACTGAACTGAACTGAACTGAAAAAATAAGGCACAGTGTGAGAGTTGGGAGTTAAGTTTTATCAGGGATAGATACTGCTCCAGAGAGGTAGAAAGGAAGGTCAGTATATGTGTGATTTTGGTGAAAGGGGAGTACATGCAATCAAGCACCAGTTTTTGCAGAAGATTGCTACTGGTCTTATGAAGTTATTAGATGCTACTAGTGACTCTTACTACCACTAGTAGACATAAGAGTAGACATTAGTGCTTTTCTGGAAATGAGGAGCTACAAGAATTGGGCTCATAAAATCTTCTCCTGAAAAGATCTATCTGAAGACCTGGTCTGCCAGATTTTCTCAGAGAACGAAGTGTCTCATTCCTGAACTTCACCCTGAACTCCTTTCAGGGAGTATTGAAGGTCAGTAAGCTGCAGCAGCTCATGATTTAATCCTTGTAGAGGTAGCTGGCAAGTGCCAGTTTGTAGCTGGCAATGCAAAAAGCAAAATTGTAATACTTTTAGAAGAAAAGGTAGAAAAATATTTTTATGACAGAAGTAGAAAAGAATTTCCTTAAAAAGTACAAACCTTAAAGGAAAAGATTGGTAGTTTTGACTATATTAGAAGTACTTTGTATTACATTGGTATCACTAGTAAACACNAGAAGAAAAGGTAGAAAAATATTTTTATGACAGAAGTAGAAAAGAATTTCCTTAAAAAGTACAAACCTTAAAGGAAAAGATTGGTAGTTTTGACTATATTAGAAGTACTTTGTATTACATTGGTATCACTAGTAAACACTCATATCAAAACATGTTGTTAAAGATGAATTTGTAAAAACGGACAATAAG
The DNA here is from genome assembly GCA_006410875.1 of Neotragus pygmaeus. Lineage (NCBI taxonomy): Eukaryota > Metazoa > Chordata > Mammalia > Artiodactyla > Bovidae > Neotragus > Neotragus pygmaeus. Next base: position 127,368 of record SJYV01016221.1, on the reverse strand, counting down.
CAGATATGTATAGGGACTTTCCTGGCCATCCAGTGGCTAAGCCTTCGCCTTCCAGTGCAGGGGCTGTGGGTTCAATCACAGGTCAGGGAGCTAAGACCTCACGTGCTTCACGGCCAAAAAACAAAACGCAAAACAGAAGCACTATTGTAACAGGTTCAATAAAAACTTTAAAAATAGTCCATATTAAAAAATCCTTAAAAAAAAAAAAGAGAGATGTGTCGTATATTTAGCTGCATGGAATAGCATGCAGACTACATAAGTATCATCTATGAATTATCTAAATATAGCCCAAGGCAAAGAGACAATAGGTATGAACAAGCAATTAATAGAAAAAGTCAGTAGTCAACCTGCATATGAGAAGATGTCCAACCTCACTACAAATTAGTTATATATTAATACATAATCCACAATGAAATACCATTCACACTCATGAAATTAGTACATAATAAATCCACAATGAAATACCATTTACACTCATGAAATTCTCAAACCTGACAACATTACCAAGTGTTGAAGTGTTAGTGAGGATATAGGTAGAACAATGGAAGTTCTCATATAGTGTCGGTGGAGATATAAATTTGGCATTTGTTAAAAGTAAATATATGTCTACAGTACAACCCAGCAATTCTATTCCTAGGTATGTGTTTGATAAATTCCTGCATATTTACATAAGGAAACATTTAGAGGGTATTTGAAACAGTCTTGTTATAATAGCAAAAAAAAAAAAAAANGGTGATGGACAGGGAGGCCTGGCGCGCTGTGGTCCATGGGGCCACAAGAGTCGGACACGACTGAGCGACTGAACTGAACTGAAGCATATTCGCAGTATCATGTAAGCACCATCACTATCTATTTCCAGAAGACTGTCATCATCCCAAAAGAAAACTGGTGCCCATGGAACAGCCCTCCACCCCTGCCGCAGCCCCTGGCAGCTGCTCTGCTTTCTCTCTGAACTTGGCTCCTCTGCGTACCTCATTTAGGGGGCGTCATACAACATCTGTCCTTTTGTGACCGGCTTATTTCACTTCTAATGTTTCTAAGATTCAGTGATGTTGTAGAATGTGTCAGAACTTCACACCTTTTTGTGGATGAATAATACACTGTGTTACGATAACAGACTTATGTATGGACCACATTTTGCTTATCTGTTCACTCATCAATGGACACTCAGGCTGTTCTCACCTTTGGCTATTGTGATTAACGCTGCTACAAACATAGGTGTACAAGTATCTGTTTGAGTTCCTGTTTGTAATTCTATGGGATAAAAGCCTAGAAGGGCCTCTCTACTTTTAAGCTAAAAACAGTGAGGAGGCATAGAGTGAACTGGTGGAGACCAGGGAAATAAAGAGAAATAAAGGAAATGAAGACCAAGGAAATAGATACTTCTCTCCAGGACTTGTTCCGCTCCCTTCCTGATGCTCTGGGGTCTCCTCCTGGCTCCACTTCTCATTCACAGCAAGACCAGGATATGTGCTCAGTAACTTCAGTTGTGTCCAGCTCTTTGCGACCCCATGGACTGCAGCTCACCAGGCTCTTCTGCCCATGGGGTTCTCCAGGCAAGAATACTGGAGTGGGTTGCCATGCCCTCCTCCAGGGGAGCTTCCCGACCCAGGGATCGAACCCGTGTCTCCTGCATTGGCAGGTGGGTTCTTCACCACTAACGCCACCTGGGAAGCATAGATCAGGGTGGGAAATCCCCAAACAGCTAAGCTGCTGGATAAGCTGAGAGCCAGCAAGAAGAGCTTCTGTTTTAATGATCAGTGAAAACTGGAAAGGGGGCTGGGCCCAGAGGAAGAAAAAAGAGAGCAGAGGTTGGACGAGGAGAAGAAACACCTCTTGTAGCTGCAGCCATCCAAGATGCAGCCTGCGGGGCTGCGGCCAGATCTCAGGAACACGCCCTTCTGCCTTTGGGGCTCCCCTCCTCGCGCGCCGTGCCCCCCAGCCCCTGCCAGGTGATGGATGCCCAGGAACAAAAAGGCAGCCAGCAGGCATGGGGAAAGTGCTGAGGCCGCACTTTGCTGTAAAGGGCAGGCAGCCTCGGAGCCTGCAGGCAGGAGGTGGAGCCCGGGGTGGGGCACAGCTGCAGGAGGGGCACAGAGGGGCTGAGGCCGTGGAGTGCTGTGGTTCCTTGGGAAACCAGCATCAGCAAAGGCAATTCTGCTGACGCTGCGGGCTCGGGCTGAGGTCAGGAACCTCGCTCCCCCCACCCTCTGGGCNGGAGCCCGGGGTGGGGCACAGCTGCAGGAGGGGCACAGAGGGGCTGAGGCCGTGGAGTGCTGTGGTTCCTTGGGAAACCAGCGTCAGCAAAGGCAATTCTGCTGACGCTGCGGGCTCGGGCTGAGGTCAGGAACCTCGCTCCCCCCACCCTCTGGGCCTGCCTGCCTCTCAGCCTTCGCAGGGGGCTCACGGAGCTACATCAAGGACGCGGGGTCTACAGGAGAAGGCAGGGCCCAGGGAGGAGAAGCTGGAACCATCCCAGCCCTCTCAGCATCCTTTCCTACCAGCCCTGTGACAAATGGCATTAGCAGCTGTAAATGTAGCCAATCCCTTTAAGAACAGCCAGGCATTAGAGGAATTACCTCCTCCTCAATGCCCCCAGATAAGTCTCTGCTTCACGGCCTGTCAGCTCTTCTCGGGGGGCACCCAACAACTCCAGGCCCCGGAAAGGGCAGCCCTGTGCCCCTCACCCTCCAGCAGACCCTTTCACCTCAGGCCTTCAGTACACAGCTTGGCCAGGACTTGCTCAGAGAGGAAGCCCAGGGCTCATTTCCCGGCTTTTGGCTCCACAAAGGGTCTGGCCTCCTGGCCCACAGGCCCCACTACAGAGAGTGGGGTCTTGAGCTCAGGGACTCATGCGTCTGCCCCCCCAAACCCAGCAGGACAGCAACTCTGCAGACGGACAACAGGCCCCTCTGAGCTGTGGTGGGCAGCGGGGCCCAGCCAGTCAGCACCGCTCCCCGACTGCTGAATGAATCGCATCCACCCACAGCTTCCCCACTGCCCCTTTCCCAGGCTGCTGGGCCTCAGTCCCCCACCCAGACCCCTTCCAGCGGGCACTCCTGGCGACTCCGCTCCACACCAAGGCCTGCCCTACTCCCTTCCCGCCTCCACACAGGGCTGACAACTGGTACCTATACACAGAGCCTACAGCACCCAGAGCAGGGCCAGGCCAGGCCACCCCGCCGGGAGTGTGGGAGGAGAGGCCAGATGCCAGGGGAGGAGGGCGCCCAGAGCCCTCCCCGAGGAAGCCACGGGTACCCCCTTCACCACATCCTGCTGCCAAGCCACCCCTCCGAGTCCAGCCCACACCCCACCTCCTGCACAGACAGGACTCACGAAGAATGCCTTCCCTTCCCCTCAACCTGCAGCCCTCATGCTCAGCCACTGACGCCAGTGCTGGCCCGGGACTCTGGGCCTGCTAGTGTTCACCACAGAAAAGCAGGGGGCTTCGGAAGAGGCCTCTGTGCACAGGAGCCTCAGACCCTCAACCACAGGAAGTGGAGAAGTTCAGAAACACTAGGAGGAGCTGGAGGCTACCTCAGATATCAGCATCGCTTACTGTTGCAGAAGAGAGGACACCCAGTGTCCCCCACATGCCTGATACCAATGTAACCCTCTGTCACTCGAACATCAGACAGGGCTTAGCTAGGGTGGTGTTTTTCTAACTGCAGGTCTCCGTGGCTTTTGTGGATGTCAAAATAAACTGAGTGCAAGACAAAAATCCAGGAGACACAGGTTCGATCCCTGGCTGGGGAAGATCCCCTGGAGGAGGGCATGGCAACCTACTCCAGTATTCTTGCCTGGACAATCCCATGGACAGAGGAGCCTGGTGGGCCACAGTCCATGGGGTAACAAAGAATCAGACATGATTGAGCACACACAAGACAAAATCATGATCTCAGCATTAAAATGGCAGAATGAAGCTGAAAATTCCAGTGAGTAGCACACATTAAAAGTGGAACTATTGTTTCATGGAAATTGTGTCTCATCTAAATATATCACGGAAATATATTTTTATTTCTGTGACGTGTGGTCAAAAGAGTTTATGAAAAGTGGCCCAGAGCAGCATTTCCCAAACTTGCACATATACAGTGATACAGGTGATCTTGTTAAAATACAGATTCGGATTCGGTGGACCCCAAGTGGGGCCTGAGAGGCTGTGTGTCTCACCAGCTCCCAGTTGGTGATATTGCTGCTGGTCAGAGGACCATGCTTTGAATAGCCAAGATCTAGAAAAACCTGTCACATCCTTTGTATCCACTATTCAGCTATTCCATCCTGGCTGGAAGATGGGTATTCTCCATCCTGACTCTCTGGCCAGCTGGCCGGCTCCCAGGGTAAGGGAAAGTTCCTCTATGGCCGACTCAGGGCTGGGCAGGACCTCAACAGGCTGAATGAGTGTTTACCTGTGGGCCTGAGGACCGCCTACTTCCACCCTGGGATCTCAGCATCGGGAACACATAACAGCGCTCGCTGAGAGTCCAACAGGGCCAGACATACCCAGCTGCTGTCACCGAATTGGAGGGGCTCCTGAAATCTAAGCCATGTGACCTCAACAGATCTTAAGAGAATTCAGTGGTCCAGCTGCTGCTCTATCTCTGGATGCTCCTACTGTCCTTTATCATGTAGATGAGGACACTGGAGCCCAAAGAAAGGGAGGACATGCTCGGAGCCATTCAGATGCCTAATGGATAGAGCCTGGCCTGTAATGCAGGTCCCCAAGCCCCTGAGAGTCTCCTATCCCCAGAAACCCCCTCCTGTGCTGAGTCACCTCTCCCTACCCCCAGTGATTGCCAACGTCTTTGGACCCCAAGTGCAGTTCTGGGTCACAGTCATTAACATCAGCCAGTTACTCCTAAATAACAGATGACACCCAAGTCATTGCATCATTTTCATACCCTCACTCCACACAGGGCCCTGGGCCAAGCTCTGTGGATCTTTCAGAGCTTCCATGGAGAGACCAAGGGACCCGGGCCTCACTGCTCTCTCCCCAGAGCAGCCTCCGGAAAACTGAGAAGCTGGACTGGTTTTGCCAGCGAGGGGACAGATCACCACAAGCCTGGAAGGCAGGAGGGATGCTGCGAATCCTTCTCTCCCCAGGACGTTCACCACGGCAGCACCAGGAGAGGCGTCTGAGAAGGGGTCTGGGGGGAAAGAGAACAGATGCACCCATCGTGGTCCATGCATAGCACACCCCATCACATTCCAGTCTCCCAACTGGGATTTCCTCTGGAGGAAAAAGGGGCTTCCCAGGTGGCACAGTGATAAATAATCCACTTGCCAAAGCAGGAGATGCAAGAGATTCAGGTTCAATCCCTGGGTTGAGTAGATCCCCTAGAGGAGGGCATGGCAACCCACTCCAGTATTCTTGCCTGGAAAATCCCATAGGCAGAGAAGCCTGGCAGGCTATAGTCCACGGGGTTGCAAAGAGGTGGACATGACTGAGCGATTAAGAATGCACGCTGGAGGAAAAACAGATACTCTCCAACCCTGCAGAGGCCCCCACACCAGCAGAGGAGCCCAGACCAACCAGGAGGAGGGCATCCAGGATGGACTCGGGATGCCCAGCCCCCGCTCTGTCGCTGGACTCCAGGTCTGCCCTCCCTTCCAGCCTCCGGGGCCAACAGGAGCCTCCACTGGGCTCCAGGCACTGACTCCACACCTGCTCCCTCGGCCAAGCACAGGCTGCCTCCTGACACCTTCTCATCCTCCCTTGTGCTGTTACCCAACTCTTATCCTGCTCTTGAATTTTTTATGGGGTTTTATCTTGTCCTGACAAGACTTCACGGTCCTTTGGGGCCCTGCTTCTTCCTGTATTTCTCACCATCCCAAGCCCAGGACAGTAGACCAGCCTCTGGCTCCCCAGCCCTCTCATGCCCAGCCTGGGGCATTCCTTCCCCAAGAGTGGGGTTCCCCAGCTCCTCTGCCCACTGCCGCTGGGCCCAGGCTCCCCTCCAGTCCCCTTCCCTGCTCTTAGAATGGTGCAGCCAAGGATGCTTGGGGGAGGGGAAGGGCGGAGGGTGGGGAACCTGTCCCATCCCCCATCCCTACAGCTGCCAGTTACCTCGTCCCAGAATCAAGACTGCAACCTCTTCCCACCACATTCTAGACCTTTCTTAAGGCAATTCACCTCCACAGGTAATGAGCACCGCTGTATGCTCTGCCCCACAGGTTTGAGGAAGCACACAAGTCACAGGCCCCAGGGTCACTGGTCAGCCAGCCCCACACCTGGCTGGAGTCAGGTAGCTTCTTCCCTGGCCCCTCCCCTTAAGACAGGGGAACATCACAGTTCCGGATTCCAACGCTGGCTAAACCAAGCTCTGTAACCTTGGGTAGCCTGTTTCCGCATCTTTAAAGTTGACTGGTGATAAAAGTTCCATTCAGTAAAGTGTTGGGAGGATGAAGTGAGAAGGAACTCATGAGAAGTTGAGAGTGTGGGTCCCACCTCCAGCCTTCAAAAGCTTCCGAGTTGATGGACAAAGAGTGGAAACTCAGAGCATGCCCAGGCGGGAGCCCCGCAGTGCCCTGCTCTGAGCCTGGCACCACACCTGGGAGAGCAGCTCTGGTGAAGGCCTCAGAGCCCCTCCGGGCCTGGTGGCCCAGCGCCAGTCTCAGGTGACACCCTCTCTACTGCCTCGCTTGGGGTATCCAGGGTCCCCATCATCCTGCTCCCTCCTGGCCAGGGCTTCACGAGCCAGCCCAGCTGGAGCATTGACCGGCCTGGGTGGTTTCCGAGAGGCTGGTGGGGGGGCGGTGATGT